>VMDR010000620.1:0-200098 GCA_007922815.1 Macrotus californicus
CCATTCAGATTTGAACCTGAATAGCGAGTGCCTGCTTTTATTTGTGTCTGATAATTTGCTACTCTTCCTCTTTCACCTCCACCATGTTCCCATTCTTCCTAGAGTGGATAATCAATCTAATTAAGAGAGAATAACAAGGTCATTTTAAGGAAATCAGTCACCATTCTCTCCAGCTAACCTGTTCCCAAGTCCTATAAGCTTTTATCATTCTAAATATTTCTCAACCTGTTCTCTGCTCTCTATATTTCCTCTGCCATTGCATTCAGATCATAATCAGCTCTCACCTCATTTATGCAATAACATTGTGACTGGTTTCTAGCTCTCCCTGTCTCCTGTCTCTCCCTCCTCCGATCTTCAATTTTGTCTCTCACACAATTAAAATTACTTTTCAAAAACACAAATCTGCTTTATACTCCAGGGAACACACTTCAAAGTTCCTTTTTAGACTACAGGAAAAGTCTAAACTCCTTTGCCTGGCATACAGAACCCTTTGGTCCTGACTCCTGCTTACCTCTATCTCATCTTCAGCCACTCCCAAACAATAATTGAATCCCATCTGTAGGTGTAAATTTTTCTAGGCCTCATAATTTTTTTTTCATGCTGGAAAGCTGTTCAGCTTATTTCAAACTGCAGAATCCCTACTCATCCTTTGAACTCCCTACTTTCTGATGACCTTAGCTGTGTTCCCTTCAGCACCTTTCCCTTATAGTTAATACAGCACTTTTTAGAGGTATCTTCATGGATTGTTAAGTCTGCTTTTTCTACTGAGCTGTGTGTTTCTTAACGAAGGACTTTTGCACTCTCTCTCTCTCTCTGTCCTCAGGGATGGGGGCAGAGCTGGCACATAGGTCATATGGAGGCAATGTGCCTAGTGGTCTTCCCTCCAAACTCCCTTCCCCAACTTCCAGAACTGAAGTCACGAGAAGCATGGTGAGGAGTTCAAATCATCAGAGAAAGGGTGAATTAGGCTTCTGGAAAATAAAAAAGAGGAGGAAAAAGAAAGGAAGGGCAGTATGTGGCCTTGCCAAGATGGCAGGAAAAGGAAGTTTAGCAGGAGGCAGTTACTTCTGCAACAGGAAAGGCTATCAACGCTAAAAAGGCCCATCTATTTTCCTGTCCAGGGAAAAACAAAAGTTACGCAAACATTTTGGATTCGAGCGGATTCCTTTCTTTCCCCTGCCCTCATGTCTCAACTAGTGGAATGGTTTTTAATATGTGGTGACCTGGAGTTGGTAGCCCGGCAGGGAGTTCACAGGTCCTGGACAAGAGAAGCCCAGCCTCAGGGGCTGGTGAAGGGAACTCAGAAGCCTACCTTTGTTCTTTAATATTTTGCCTGGGGAATGAGATTTGACATTAAATCTCCAGAAAGCTGGTTAAAACCCTAACAGTAGAGACAAGTGGAGACCTCCAGCGTACAGGTCATAATGATCAGAGAGTCTTTTGGAAACACCTGGTTGTAACCCAACCATAAAGTCACTTGGGTGGCCAGTACTGAAAAGTGCTGTTCAATCGGGGCCTTCCTCGCAAATGGCACCAGCAAACATGTTTTGCAATATTAAGGCACAGCAGGTCATTTATTTTTCTGATTGTGAAATGAACGTAGACCAAGTTATTTCAGTTTAGAAAGCATTTAAGAGTTCTTACACAGTCAAGAAATAATTAAAAAGCGGTAAGAAAAAAAAGCATTTTATTTCATTTACTGAAAGTTTCCAGTAACACGTCTGGTCCTCAGCTGGATTAATGTTGTTATATAACCCGCCCCACAAGGTTTGGCCATTACTAATTCGCAGCCGAGGAAACTGGCCAGCTCAGAGAGGCCACGGGTTACCTTTTTGGAAGTGGCCGACATGTGACTTGCACTCAGGTATCAAACTCCGCTGCCAGTACAATCTAACAGCGTTGCCTGAGCAGTCACACTCTTACGGTAAGGACAATCTAAGCAATGGGAAGCAGAGTGAATGTACAGGAGTGAGTGTGGGGAGCCCCGACCCCGATTTTCACTTATCCAGAGGACTGTCTCAGAGGAGGCAACTTAAAACGGCGCTTCTGCAGACCCTCAGTTAAAGTAAGGAAATTAACAACGCCAAAGGGCTAGGAACCTGGACAAAGTTGTTAACCAGGCGAAGGCCCCAGAGATGCAGCAGGGCCTGCCTGCTGCTTCACTTGCATGAGCGAGGACAGAACCACGACAGGGAGGCAGGGGCAGGTAGCAGGCAGCCTCTCGCGTGGCCATGGCAGTTGATATTGCTGGCGTTCCGTGTTCCAGATGCTTCCTTGCAGTCTGCAAGGCTGTGCGGCTCGGTCTCCATATTCCACTCATTTTTACTTCAATGTCTGTCGCGCTCGTGGGCCCCTCAGACGCAAAGCACGCTTGCGGGGGCAAAGATCGAGTTCGATCTCTTTAAAGCCAGTTATCTTTTGTAGGAGGCAGCCTCCCGTAGTCCCTTTTCTGGCCACCCTCGAAGACACGATCGCCCCTGGGCCGCGAGCCGCGCCGGAGGTGGCCTTTCCCCACCGCCATCCCCGCAGCCCCGCGCGGGAGGGCGCGTGCAGCTACTGCGAGCGGGCAGAGGTGACCTTAAACTACCCTGGGCCAGACCGCAGCACGCTGTGCGACTACGCGAGGCGGTGTCCTGAGGTGACACCGGCGGCGCGGCAGAGGCAGCAGGCGCCGCTGATCAACTAGTTCGCACCGAGGATTCCTCTTGGTGCGTGGCCCAGTTTTCCTTAGGACGGGCTCCAACCCCTTGCTGACACCGCCCCCCGCGCCGCCACGCTCCGAGGCCTTCCCCGGGGAAGCCTCGCGTCCCTCCCCTATCGCTCGGCGCCTCTCGGCCCGGAGAGCGCGCGATTCCTCGATTCCACAGGCGGTTAGCGCCGCGGATGGGGGCGGGGCGCGCGGGGAGGGGGCCGGGCGCCGCCACGGGAGAGGGGCCAGATCAGGGGGCCAGGGGCGGGCCGGCGTGGGGAGTTCCTCGCTCGCGGACCACACGCTCTGCTGGCCATTCCCGAGCCAGCCTCTCGCAGTGTCGCACGCGGGACACGTCTTAGCGTTTGTTGGCAGGGCCGGTGAGGGGGAGGGGGCGAGGAGGAGGAGGGAAGGGAGTTGAGTGACAGGCTTGCGGGGCAGGCTGGGAATTGTAGTTCCTAGCTCCTGTGGCCATAGCCATTTTGTAGTCGGGGGACTACAACTTCCAGAAGATCAAGGGGACCATTCTAAGGTGCCCCGGGAATAGGCGGCTCTCCCCGGGGCCGGGCATCCTGGGGTACTCGTAATCAGGAGCCTGGCTGCAGGTAGACGTGAGGGCAGTGGCGAGGGCTATCGTTTCGCAGCTGTGGGGTGAGCGGCAAGCTGGGGAAAGGGGGTGAGGTGGAGCGACCGAGCGTGCCATGCATTGAGCTAGGGAGCCTCTCTCAATTCCACTCCTAGGCTCGGCGTGGGAGAGATGCCTGAGGGGTTGTCCGGGAAGGGTTCGTCTAGGTCTCTCGGGTGTTTAGGCGATGAGGCTGCGGGCGTCCTCCTGAGTGGGCGGGGGGCGGTCGACGCCGGGGTAGGCGGGCGCCTGGTGGCTCAGCTGTGGGAGTTTTCGGCTAGCGTCCGGCGGGGAATTATTCGAGGAGCCCTAACTTGTATAAAAGCAGAGTCCATTTAAAGTTCGGCTGGATAGCCTCTCTCTCATTGGTTAGGGGGCTTGGAAAAAAGAGACTCGGCGAGCCCTCGCTGTGGTGGTGCTGCCGCCGCCGCCGCTGGAGTTGACTCTTCTGCTCGCACTGCTGCTGCAGCACAAACGTGACTTCCAACATTTTTTATTTATCTTTCCCTTTTCTTTTCCAAGATGTAACTACAGATCAGACACTAAGGACCTTCACGTTCCGCTAATGTAGTTTTTGGAGGAAAAAGAGGGGGGAGTGAAGGGCGTCGGTTTTTTTTTGTGTGTGTGTGTGTGTTTCGGGGGAAATTTTCCATTATGGGTGTTTTACTAAAGTGAATTTTTTTGTTTGCTTCGTTCGTCTTTGGCTCTTTTTTTTTTCCTTCCCAATTTCGGATTTATTTCAAGGCGAATCGGGCTTTGGGCGAAGAGGAAGAAAAGTCGGATTACAAGATCAACCACCACCACCAACAATAAAAACCACCAGGATATTTTTTTGCAAATTTCTGACGGCTTTAAATTCATGAAGCAATTGTCCCCTTTTGCAATCAGAATTTGGATCTCAGAATGAGCAAGGAAAGACCCAAGAGGAATATCATTCAGAAGAAATACGTAAGTGCTCCTAACAACACATCCTTTGACTTGCAGTTTTAAGCAATGGCTGTGAATGTCAAGTTTATAGATAATTCTGCAGCTGAAGGGTTTTAAACACAGCGTCCGATAAGGCTGTTTCTTTTCTTTTCTGAAAGAGGGCTTTTCAAGCAAAGTCGTGTCTGCCTAGTTTGGATGAAAAAAACAGATTGGTGTAGAGATACCTCAAGTGAATAAATTGACCTCGAATGACACAACCATAATCTAGTTTTAGATGAAAGGCAAGGGATTTTGGTGGAGCTTGGGAGTGGGGTGGTGGGGGCTGCGGTTCTGTAACTAAACTGCATTCTCGGGCGGGTTTGGCCCCATATTGCACTTTGCATGCTAATGAGGCTGTTATTATTATTAATGTTTTTCGAAAATCGTGTAACGCGTGTGTGTTGGAAGCCCTCTAAGTTGCAATCAAAGGTCCGATTATGGCGATATTGTTCCTTGCACTGGCACATCAAATTTAATGTATGTGGTCGTTTTGGCTTATCTGTTTCGCAACATAAAACAGTTGGGAATCATGTTACAGCGAATGCATTTGTTGGGATTGACTTTAATAATGGGACTGGTTTTGTTTAAAAATTCATGGTGTCCAGTTTTAGGGAAAAAAGACTTGTAATATAGCTAATGTTTTTAAGTAGGCATGTGAATGCATATGTGACTACAGATGATTTCTCCCTGTTAACTGGGTTTCTCAAATTTGGTGATTATTTAGAGATTCAAATGGTTTGGAATAGTTAAATTTGTTTTGTGCATGGTACAGCTCCGTTTTGATTGGCATGGGGACTGTTTTTGTTTTGTGTGTGGTGGCTTTTTTTTTTTTAAGTTTGGGGGGAAGGAGGAGGGAGGGGGACCGAGGGATTAACCAAATATGCACTCTAGTGATCGGTCATTAGCTGCACGCTTTAAATCAAAGAACTCATTTTTTTAAAAAGAAGGCCAAAGGAACATACATGAGTAATAATGCAGCGTTATAAGAAAGTTTTATTTAACTCGAGTCGACAGATTGGTGTAAATATTTTCTCTTTTTGAGCAGTGTGATGTGTGGAATGGGAGATGACCTTAGGGGCACTGGTTTATGTAAAAAATATACTTAATGGAAAAGCAAAATGCCTTTTTCTAGAGGTGATCCTAATGTACACATGTAAACTTCAACTAAGAAAGAAATGCAAGGTTAAACAATCAAGCCCTACCTAAAAAGCTATTCCCTTAAAAATTTAAGAATTAAAATACATCCGCATTGCAGAGGGCTGGGTAGAATGCAAAGGAATAGTTTAAACTCGGGCTGTAGAAACTGCATGGAGACACTCTTGCCTTGGAACGTGGAAGCCTTCCCAGGGCAAGTCCAATTCGGGTACAGCGACAAAGCAAATGGGGTAGAACTTGGACAAGGACCGCCTCTCTACCCCCATCCCAGATCTCGCTAAGTTGGAGTAGTGTGGGGTGGGATTTTTTGTTGCTGGTGGTCAGCGGATCGTGGAGAGTCCAGGGGTCCAGCTGCAAGCTCGTGGCTGGCGGCGGCCGCAGGAGGCAGAGCGTGAGTTAAGGTTCTGGGAGTGGAGCTCGGGCTCCCTACGAGCTCGAGCCAGCTGCGAAGGGGAGGGCGTGCGGAGGTCGTGGCGGGCCGGGGCTGGGCCGGGGCTGGGCTCGGGCTGGGCGGCCGCGTGCGGCCTGTAGGGGGCGGGCTCCGGGCTCGGGGCTCTGGCTCCGGCTCGGAGCTTTGGTCTGCCGGGGCTGGCGGGCGGGGCGCGTGGGCGGTGCGGCCTGCTGTGGCAGGGGAGAGGTGGGAGCTAGGGATGTACCTGGGGGCGTGTCTGGGAGGGCGGGGGTGCACAGCTGCATCAAACGGCCCCACTGGGCACCCACTGCGGAGCAGGGCCCTCCCCCGCGGCCCTGCTCGTAGATTGCTGCTCGTAGATTGCTGCGCAGTTTTGAGAGCAACAGGTTAAGCCGGTGAGACGTCAGCGCGCCCCCTCCCCGCCCCCGGTTCTTCCAGCGCGTCGCACCGGTCTCCCCTGTCTCCCTCCGCCCCCTGCTGCGCCGGTTCCTGGACGCTCCCGACCGCGTTCTGTTGTCGTTGTGACGTCACAAAGGGACGGGCCGGTGTGGAACCTCCTCCTCCGTGACGTCAAAAGTCGGGCTGGAGGTTCCAGCGCAGCGGGGCTGTGTGGGCGGCGGCCCGGGGCTGCTGTGGAGCCAGGCTGCCACCTGGGACTAGGACGAGGAGGAGGAAGGGTGCATTGGGCCTTTGCCTTCTGCCGAGGAACACTGAGCTCCCCACTAGGTGAGCAGTGAGAGCTTGTAGTTCTCAAGCGCGTGCCCCTGCCTCGCTGTGATTTTGACCCATTGAGGAGATGGGGAGCAGGGAGGAGATGCCTCATTTCTGCAGAAATGTTTTTGCTTCCTCTGTTTGCAGGTCTGCTAACGGTGTGGCACTACTGTGGTATAGCTGGGTCTCCTCACCAGTGTTTTAGAAAAGCAAGGAAACTTAATTCAGGGAAAGCTTTGCTTTGTAGGAGGACCATGTTGTGGATTCAGCTACCTTGTCACTTTAAGTCATATTTGGCATGTCTTCGCAGGATGTGGCGGGATGCCTTTCTGGGTGATGCTGCACAGCAGCAACTGTTGCTCTTTCTGGAAGCTTTGCAGTACCACGGGTGCGGGGGGAGGCCTCTCTTGCTGAGCAAGCTCTATGCGGTTGAGCACTTTTTATGGGGCCAAATAAGGGGAGACTTGTCATTGATAGACACAGTGTGCTTGGAGGAGCCCCTGGACTCTTTAAGTCTCAGGGTGTTCCAGGTTTAGTTCTGAGCCAGGTAAGAAGAGGCTTGCAATCTATTTCCTTTTCTGTAAAATGGAGAAAGTAATACCTGCCTTTTCCACTTTACTTTCTCTGAGATTTTGTATGGGTGATGATGTTCGTGCAAGCTGCAAAACAGTACGCTCTTTTTATGTAAGGTGGCGTTATTACTCGAGCTGGTGGAAGGCAGCACATTTCCTACAATTGGTCTCAAAAGCCTTAGACGCCTGCCGTGTTGCCATTTAGTTTATTGTCTTAGCAAAGCAGAGTTTGGGGGTGGGATGTAGATGGCAGGCTTTGGGAGAAATGATTGCTGTATTTTATATTAGATGACATCCTTGAGAAACTCAAAAATTGCAATGTAATCCTCTCTTAATTGTGCTGGGCATGACTCCCACTATAATACCTTAAATAACCAAAAACATTTGCCTTTCAAAGCCCCAATCCACTTGGACAGTAAAAACAGTTGCAAGTTTTGCTTTATGGATATTTTCTGCCCATCAATCCAGTATTTGGTTCTTCCTAGGAAGAATAACACATGTGATATCCAGGCTTCAAAACCATTTGATCAGTGATGCTTTATAGCAGGTATGAGTTTGAAATTAAAATTTCTGCCACGTGGAGATAAGAATCATGCAGTTAGCACGAAAACAAATGACCAGATTTCCAGAACAGCTCTAGCAGAATTTCATACCATTAGGCTATAAGTTGTAAATAATCTAATTTTCTGGTTTAAAAGTGCAGTATGATTTTAAAAACGGGGAAAAGTTTGTGTTATAAGAATCAATAGCAGGGTTTACTGTAATTATAATTACATTAAATTATAAAGAAAAAAAGAAAGAAATAGACCAAAGTACAATGGTAGGGCTTATGCACCCTCCTTTCGCCTGCCTGATTTTACGTCCAATCAAGTCATTTTACAGTTCTGGGGGCAAGAAACTTGTGCACATTGTTTAATTGCTGTGTTTTTCCTTTCACGGGCTGTTCACATGGTTTTCTTTCGGCCTGTTTCTAGTAGTGGAAAACCTTTCTCTTTGTCACATAAGTCCTGGGAAAGGCACCTTAGCAGCTATGATTATGGAAGGAATACTGTTAAGGTAAGAGTCCAAAGTGTGTCATTGAAATTTGAAAGAAAAAATGAATTATGTCCAAAAAGAATCCAGTTTTAGTTGTCGTTATCTGGGTTATTGTTACTTGACTGTAGACTAGTGTCTGACTTGTCTGTCCTCTGTAGCCGTTGGCTCAAATAGCCAACCAGAAGTATGCTATTATTTGGTGCTTTGATGGTCTAATGGCTGTTTCTTCTCTCACGGTTAGGGTAAACTAGTTCATGTTGCTGGGCTGAGAGGGCTGTTGACTTACTTTCAGGTGCCTTGGAAATAATGCCAGTGTAACCTTAATATATTTAAATTTTCCCTCTTCAGAAAGAGAAAAACCTTTTGGAGTATATAACTGATGTCTGTTGCATTCAAAATAGAACCATTTCCTGCTTTTCCTTCTTTCAAAGATGACATGGGAAAGACATATTAAACTTACAGTACCTTAAAACACTTGGTAGAGGCTAAGCTGGAGTACTTTTACTGGAATGGTTTGCTCTTGATCGTAATGGTCTGAGGACTGAGACTTCTGCCATTTTTATCTGAATGGTTAAAAAGTTTTGCAGTCTAGGAAATTTAGTTTTAGGGATTCTGCTTGCGCTGTTCCTCCTAATGGTACTAGTGCATTTGTAAGTGTCCCCCAGGATTACAGTAACAGCTCTGCTAACCACTCTGTACCTCCCCAATCTTCTCTTGCACTGTTGGCTGCGGAGCATCCTGTCCGTGAAGCTCCTGGCCAGTGGGCAGCCCTGGAGTGTGTGTGCCTGTGTCCCCTTTGGCTCCCACCCATAGCAGGCTTGCCAAGTCTCAGTTGTTTCCAAATCTGGTTATTCCGGTTAGTCTTCTTATTGCAATTACAGTTAAATATTATGTAATCCTTCGAATGGGTGTGAAAAGACAGTTGATTTCTATGAAAACTTTAAGATGCTTTGGGAACATTCGATAAAAGTGACTTGCTAAAAAAATAAGGCTGTTAAATTAGATGTGGGCCTGACATTGAAAAGACTTGGGGAAAAATCTATAAGGATTCTGTATGCGCGTTGCTTTGCAAGTGATTCACTGTTCAGGATCAAACTTCATTCCCTTCCCAATAAACTAAAAAGTATATTTATGTTTTTAAGTTAAAATGTTTATATGTGTGTAGACATACATGTATATACACCTATACACACTTTTTTAAAAAAAGTTTTCTGCTGGAAAGACTTTACATTAGCAAACCAACTTCTGGTCCCTATCACCTCTGATAAGAGTGCTTCCATTAGATTTAGCCTTAGTCCCCCAGAATTAATCTAGAACCCTTATCTAGTTTATGCTGTGTAACTTACCTCAGAGTGGTCCTCCTGAGTTAATCTGTGATGCTTTTAGAGTTAAAAACAATTGTGCCATTCACTGGATCATAGGGGCAGAAAGATTAGTGATTTCATGCCTAATTTATATGGAATTCAGAAGCTTGTGTCTTGTAAGCCAGCAACTTTATTTTCTTAGTTAAGAGATGTTGCTGAAGGCCTGTTCTATTTCAGATCTGTGAGCCTACCTGTTAATGGAAATGAGACAAATTGAGTCTGTTCTTTTAGTTGGAATCAATTATCTTGTTTCTTTCTGTCTCCCAGGTCACTCTTGTCTTCATTCTTCTGAGACTCCCCCCACAAGCCTCAGTTGCTTGTCCAGGCCCCAGTCTTTGTGTCTCTGGTTCCTTTTGTCCATAAAGCTTTTTCCGTATTTGCCTGACCATTGCAAGCTTCTTTCATTCAAGCAGGTGGGGACTCTGATGACTTTGGTTTTCTAAAGCTATGATAGACTATTGCTATTTGTCTACTTTTGGTAGATAAATTGAATGTGATTTTTCTGATCCTTTTAGGTCTTAATTTTTCTTGGGACTTCAGTCAACTCTATTGGCCTTCTGACAGCTTCACACTTTTTAAAATGAGTTTTTCTTCATTTCTCATTCAGAGTAAAATCATTAAAAGTAGAGCTGAACCTTGTAGGAAGTGGCAGCACCGGCTCGACGCCCTATTGCTCCAGGTCCAGTAATCCTGCCTGCTTCCAGGATTCCCTGTTCCTGTCACCCCTTGCAGGTGGTGGCTGTTATCTCTCTGGTTCTCTTAGGATGTCTGGAATGGGAAATGTCCCGTGTTTTACGTAGGTAGGTCCTGTCCCAGAGGGTGAAGTCTAGGTTGGTCACTTGAGTCTGAAATAACCACCCACATTTATTGTTTCCACAGTTGACTTCACACTTTGAGAAAAAGAGTCTTAAGTCCATTTTACAGAAGCAAATAGACATTGGCCTGATAGTCAAAGGCCATATCTCCTCCCTACTTTTTAATACAGATGAAATAGAGGAAAAATGATCAGTGTAGCTACCCAAAAGGGGAGAAAAGGTCATAATAGAGGCTCTGGCAGCTCCTGCAAAGGTTTTTTGCTTGAGAAAGCTGGGGAAGCCCTGGCTGGTGTGGCTCAGTGGGTTGAGCGTCATCCTGCAAACCCAAAGGTCACGATTCCTGGCAGGGCACATGCCTGGGTTGTGGGCCAGGTCTCTGGTTGGGCGGCGTGCAAGAAGCAGCCGATTGATGTTTCTCTTGCACATCCATATTTCTCTCCCTCTCTCTTTCTACCTCTCTTCCCCTCTCTCTGAAAATAAATATATAAAATCTTTAAAAAAATTAAAAAGAGAAAATTGGGGAAGTTAAGACAGTTTGTCAGCTTCCAGGAACAGAAGGAGTGTATCCCTCTCAAGAGCATGTTTGTATTTGTTGTTTTTTTTAAACACCAGTTGGTGGAGCTACCCCCTTATCCCCAGCTGGCTGTCTCCTTGAGTCCTCATTGGAAAAAGTGCTTGAGATCCCAGTACCACTTGGGACTGGCTGGTGTGTGCTCTGTATTTATATAAGTGGCCACCAGCCCACCCTCTTCCTTGTACCTCAGGGCCAGCGTGGGCTGCATTAGCTCTCCAGGCTTCTGAGAACCCGTTTGATTTCTCAGGGCTGTAACAAATCGGCTCCGATACTTTTTCTGGCACTTGCATTGTTGCCCCTGACTTTGCTGCTTAGGAGACCCTGGGGTGCTGTGGGAAATCATTTGCCCTCAAATCCTCACCAGGGTCTGGGCCATCCGGTAAACAAAGGCTGCCCAGATATGTTAATGAGGCAGCATGAGTAATGGAAACATTATACATAATTACTCACGTATTCATAGGATGTATGAATATATGTTAGAAAGGGGAACCCTACTGGCAGAAGTTCTTGAGAGCTGTTCTTGAGAGCTGGTGCGACCTAAAAAGCCTAAATTAGATTTTAAGTTCTAATTTTGTAAGTCGGTCAGGCTTCACCACCCACAAAGAGGAAGACTAGTGAGCATTGAAATGTTATCAACAGCACTGTTTAGTTACCATGAATCCTAGAAGGTTAATAAACTACAGAGCCACGATTTTGCTCTTCCTGCTTCCAATACAGCTCTTCCCTCGCGCACGTGTTTTCTCCAGTGCAACCTGGAATTCCTTTCCTGCAACGTTGTCTTGGGGGTGGGGGGAGGAGAAACGTAGGCTGTGTGTGCGTGTTTTCCATCCAGAGACCCTCTGGTTTGCCGGGACAGCAGTCCAGCTATCTAATGACGGAATCGTCCAGAACGTGGGAGACCTTTTGGCGCCTTGTTTTATTGCTCTCTTTTTACATCTGGGTGGTTCGTTCTCTATTATTTCCTAACCACATTTTGGTTAGGGCTTCATCTACGCTGGTTGGGTATGTTATCTCTTGGTTCTCATTCTACCAGCTGTTAAAGTGTTTGGTGCCTGTGGGGGCAGAAACAGGTGCCAGGAGGAAATGAGAAGGGATTAGGGCTGAGCATGTGTTTCTTGCATTTATTCCTTCTATAGTTTGCAGAAAGGGGGCTGAATGAATGCTTATTCTGTTAAGCAGCAGTTGGATATAGACATAAAACTTGGAGAGTTTGATGCTTTATGTAGATGCCTTATTACTACTGCATGGTCTTCAGAAATGTAAGGCCTCAGATTTGAACAGGCTTGTTTTGAATATAGGGTGGAGCAAAAGTAGGTTTATAGTTGATCATGTGGAAAATGACACAACAATTAATAAATAATAGTATAAGAGTAAACTCTGTCTTGCGTTCTCACAACTGTAAAACTGCTTTTGTCCCATCTTGTATATAGAGTACCTCTGTGGTAATAGACAAGATTGGGAATATGATTTGAGTCCAAGGTTTGGCCTTACAGTGCACTGCCTTTGTGACCTTGAGCAAGGCACACAACCTTGCCGAGCTGCTTCCTCATCTGGACAGCTTGTCCATGTTGAGCAACAGGCTTGTTGCTGGGAGAGCCAGTGAGATTTTTGGCGTGAAAGCACTTCATAAACTGCAAACTACGGCACAAATGTTCAAGGTATTATTACACAGTTGGAAATCACCAACCTGGAGACATCGTGCCTGCTGACAGCCTTCCTAGCTGACCCAGAAATAAATGAATCAGATGAATTCTCTACTTGGCCTTTGAATAAACCAAACGAATAGTGACAGATACTCTAAAATGCATTTTGGGATACGGGACAAGGCTTTAAAGACTAGAAGGTGATGTAATCGCTTTCCACCCTTACCCTCTGTTGGTTACTGAATCTCTTTTGCATTGTCCAACACCTGACTCACAGTCTTGTCTGGGGGTGAGGTAGAAAGTGAGAATTGAGGTTAGTGTGGCACTGAGTCTGTGCACAGAGGTGTTTAAACTGGATCCTGGAGCAGTAATCCTTTCAGGACCAAGTCTAAACCAACTTTTATTGTCAGCACAGCATGAAATGCCTTTCTAACTCCGTCCTGGGCCTGTCCTGCCACCTGTTTCAGTGCAGCCAAGCCCAGTCTTTGCACAGCCTGGTGCCTCAACTTGCTCAGTGAACCGATAGCCTGAGGAGCCCACCGAGCCCGACTGAGGCCTAACCGGACAGCCTGCCACCCTCTTCCCCAGTCAGGCAGAGCCAACCCCCTTTCTCTGTTGGCCTGACTCTTCACGTCTACTTCTAGGTGCTGGGATTACTGTTTACATGTGTCTTACCCTGTTAACCCTCAAGAGTAGGGGCTGAACTTTATGTCATTACACAATCAAGGAATAGTTGCTGAATCAAAGCTTTCAGAGTATTTAAAAAAACTAGTGGTGTGAGAGAATTGCTATGGATCTAGTGGGAAAAGACAAACTTTAAACTAATCAGTTTTGTAGCTGAGAAAACCTGAGGCGTCTAGTACTGTTAGGCGACCTGCCAGAGGTTGCACCTTTTACTTACCTGTGCCACACCAGGACTTGAAATCCAGTCCTGATACAGAAGAAGTCCTTTGGAGACGATTCTCCCTGCCAGGTGGATTCTCGGTTTTCCATGGTAACTGCAGTAATTGATTCATTTTCACGGAAAAGTAAAAACCACATGTAATCCTCATAAACTAATTAGGCCAATCTCCTTTTTTCCCCTTTTGAAAATGGCTTTTTTTTTTCTTTATAAAAAAATCATTCAGATTGGGCAACTGCGCAAAGATAGAAACCATCGCAGTTGCACACCGACCGACGTTCTTGTACTTGAGCGGAACAGTGTTGTGTGTGTGGGCCTACACTCAGGGGCTGTTCTGTTAACATGCTTTTTGCATTTGTATGTTAACTCAGTTATCAAAGTATGGTTCTGCATTCTTTTAATGCCTAGGAGGCACTCTTTCTACCAGACCGTTCTCCTGGCCCTGTTTGTTGTTGATGGCCTTTTCACAGTTTGGGGACAGTTACATAAAATGACATGCAGTATGCTTTACCGGTATCTTTTTGCACTTAATTCCAAATTACTCAAAGTGGAATTACTGACTCAGAAGTGCTTGGGTTTACATTTAGAACTCTCTTACCATATTGCTTTCTTAGAGAAAGGCGGTACTGATTTACCGCCCCACAGGTAGTACATGTGAGGCCATAGGATTTGTTTGTTGGCTTTTAAAAACCAAAACAAGCACGTGTAACTAGTAGTAAAGTTGAGTTTTATTTGAGTTTCTGTTTTCTTTCCTTGTCCTCTCTGAGAGCACTAGAACTCAGTGAGATATAAGATATGTGAAAACACGTTATTAGTGAGAATGGCTGTAGTGGCAAAGGGAACAAGAGGGGGGTCTTTATAAACAGTGACATAGTTTACATTTATGGAATGCCATTTTTTGTGACAATATAACATCGTTTTAAGATGACTCATTGTTTTCGTATGTGATTTTTCTCCTTGTTTGTAGGTATGGGGTTTGTATGGTTTTAGAGGTCTCATTAGGCGCTGGCTTGGAAGACGATTCAATTAAATACGGCAGACAGCCCTGACTGGTGTGGCTCAGTGGGTTGGGCATCATCCTGCAAACCGAAAGGTCACTGGTTCGATTTCCGGTCAGGGAACATGCCTGGGTTGCAGGCCATTTCCCTGGTTAGGGCCATGTGAGAGCAACTGATAGGTGTTTCTCTTGCACATAGATCTTTCTCTCCCACTCTTTCTCCCTCCTTTCCCCTCTCTCTAAAAATTAAGTAAATAAATAAAATCTTAAAAAATTAAGTAAATACAGTGATATATTCTTTTTGCTTACCATGCTCGGACACTGTTAGATGTTAGAAAATAGGATCTTGTCCTCAGGAAATTTATAATTTAACTGACAGCAGGAATGCAGAACACTGGGAAGAGAGTGGGTGACCTTGGACAGATCACTTTGCCTCTCTGTACATCTATGAAATGGGGAAAATTATACCTTCTTCACTGATCTCTCAAGGTCATTTTCAGAGAGACAAATGTTAACATGTGAAGTGCTTTCTAAATTGTAACTATCTAGATGGTGTTATTCTTATTACAAGTGCCACAGGTCTTTGTGGCTGTAACTCTCTAACCTCAAGGTTGAAGAGGACATAGGGTTTTTCTAGGTCATCTTTGCTGATTATAGCGTACCCGGGCTTTCTGAGGATGGAAATGAAAACGCTGTAGCTGCTCAGCACTTTCCTTCTCACTGAGGTTGGCCTTTTCTTCCTCACTTATGGAGAAACGGAGTGTGATCTTTACAGCCAGACACGTTTTGATTGTTCAGATGATGGAGTTTTATCTTTTTTAACCTCTTGGTATGTGGGCACGAGATGGTCGTCACAGTGCTTCTAAGAAGAGGCATTACTTCTTGATGTTTAAGAGAGTACTTTTGGATAAACTTCTTTGCCTTCATTTTTAATTCTTTAGCCAAGAAGCCCTATATATATGAGGTAAAACTTAATGTTTATTGGTTTTACCCAAATTGCTTGTTTCTATTCTTAGGCTGCCCAGAGCACTACAGCTCTGTTCTATTTTGAGCTTGTAATAATGTCTTGATGCTCGAGGATGAAAGAGCCAACATGAATGGAAGGCATTTCATAAGGGCCATGGTCTGGAGTCCCAGTTAAATTGGTAGCACATGGCTTTCACCTGCCCTGAAACAGGGCTTTGGTTGTGTTGTCTTGCTGGGGCTGTCTGCAGCCCCACGACAGAGCGCCGTCCTCTACAGATGCCGCAGGACTTTTCAAACTGATGATTCTGAGTGGCAGAGGCCACCGCCATTGGGAGATGCCACACCAAAGGTGGACTTGGTTTCTTAATAGTCAGAACATCATGAAGTGTTTGGTGAGGCTCTGTACAGAGTTCTTCCTGTGTGTTTAGGAAGGGGGCTGCCGGGGCTTGGTGGGGGATGGAAAAACCCAGTCCTCTATTAATGAGACTAATTGTTTTAGCGTGGTTTTGTTTAACATTCAGTTCTACCTGCTCTACAGCAATATTTGGAGGGCAGTTTATTTTATGCATTACACAAGGTCCAGCAGAAGTAAGGCCTGCTTGTGTGTGGTTGGTAGAGTAATAATATGTGTGTAATAATTTATAGTTTTAATTTGAACATTTCACCTAAAATGTCATGTGGTGTGCTTGAGTGTGATGTTGTTATGTTACAGAATGACATGGTTAGGATTTTCTAATAAAAGATTTTGTAATATAAGGGCGTTATTTGTGCCAGACCCTGTACAGCCACAGCTCGTTCCAAAAAGGAATTAAGGCCGTAATGAGCAGTCATCCTTGGAGCAAAACCTTTTTGCTTTGGTCTGACTTAAGTTCACTTTCTAAATCTTAAAAGTGACAGCCAGATTAAAGTGTGGGCAGTGAGCAGTTGTCTTTCTTAGTCCAGCAGTGTTTGGGCTAAGTAGCTTTTTGTTTTTGTTTTGAAATCTTAACCTAAAACTTAAAGGCAAGTTTCGTAAGTAGTATTGGTATTGACACCCCAACAGAATTTTTAATCTGAAAGAATTTTAAAGATTCATGAAAGTAATCCCCAGTGGTGATTACATCCTCAAGTGGCAGAGATCCGATTTCTGTTTAACTGCCAATACAGTTTATCACTTTTCCCCCATAGTTTAGGGGGCCAGGGAGGGTCTGGATTTAATAATGAAGTTCTTTGGTGGGGGCAATTGATTCAACATTACAGCATAATTCAGTGTTCTGTGTCTTTAAAATGTTTTCAAATACTCATTCTGTATTGTAATCCTTAAAACTGCTGTTAGAATTCCAGACTGTTGTGGTTTAAATTTAGCTGGAATCTGAAAGGTGGCTGACAGAGTGAATGGAAACCTTCTTTAAACACACACACACACACACACACACATACACGCACATGCACACACACACATGGCTTGCTTGATTGTCCTAGAGTCTGGGCTTGTGAGCATATCTGAGCCGTGGGTCAAGGCTCCTGGATGAAGGGGTTGGAGAATGCTTGTTTCAATTCTACTGGACTTCCCCACCTCCCCTCCCCTACAGCTCAATATACACACCATCAATTAGTCCTGCAGAAATTCCTGCTACAAATGTGGACTTCAAAGCCTCATGATAGCCTATATTCTGGTCTAGATGAGAAGCACACTCTCTTGTACTTGAGATGAATCAGAACTCTAATGATGCTATTAAAGTGGGTTTTCTTTGCCCCTGGTAAGCTGGTAAGCTGGAATGCAAGGGGAGTTGGGGAGGATGGGTCTAACTTGGAAATACCTGAAGCTGTAAAGTGGCATTTTGTTCTCTTCTTCTAATTCTACTTGCCGCTCTAATTGAGTGATTATGGTCACTACCCCAACACTGACGTGGCCTAAAATGGAACACGTTTTCTACTGGCCTTTTTTCCTTTCCTCCTTCTATGGGACTTGCTGAAGTTGTCATGTTCTTTCTTTCCAGAATTTATTGGAACAGTAGGCAAAGCCTCTCGGGGGAGTGTAAATAACGATGATTATAAAGAATAGTCAGTTTACCTAGTCAGGCCATTATCTTTGACTTGCAAAAGCTTTTACAGCCCAACATTGTTTGCTTACAGTTGTTTAATACAAATGAAGACCTTAATGATGGTACCTTTTGTAAGAGGAATCCTTTTTTGCACTCAGAGGTCATCTCAATAAAGAACGGAACACCTCGCCCAGGCAGACTGCTTGTTTCTCTGGACAGGCTTTATATATACACGATCCAGGGAAGGCCTTGCATGGTGGTTCACAGTTGCTTTTTCCCCTCTCGTCAACAGCAAATAATCCTCTCTGCTGCGTGCTAAAAGATTTTTAAAGTTGATAAGTAATACCTAATTTGCTTTTGGAGTTTCCTCTTTCTATTTGCTTTCTGTCCAAATTATGAATTCAAAGATGGATTTCAAACTAATTTAAGAGACTTGTCTGAGTTGGCAGTGACACTGAATAAATATATCTAAATAGTAGATTCTCATGTTCTTAAAGCCCACAGTGTAGTTTCAGGAAGGCTAAAGTTGCAGTTTTTATTTTTTTGGAGATTAAAGTTTCCCCTCATTGCACTTCAGAGTCCAACTACAGTTTTTATACTCCTATATTCTTGGCATCTGTCCTTTCTGTTGTATCTTTAGCAAAGTGTCAGTCCTTTTTAGCCTTTTTTTTTAAAAAAAAAACTCTTATATCCCCAACTTACTCTGATTCTTTTGGCAGTTCAACTGTTTTTCTTTTGGCATTTCTGTGGTACTTTTAAGACGAAGGCATCTTAGGCATCTCATTCTTTCCCTGAGTGATTTTGGATGCAAATGCAGTTTTTTCCCCATTAACAATTCAGTGGTTTTTAGTATATTCAGAGTTGTGCAACCATCACTGCCGTTAATTTCAGAACATTTTCATCACCTGAAAGAGAAACCCCATACCCGCTGGCAGGCACTCCTCATTTCATCCCCGTTCCCCCAGTCTGTGGCGACCACTAATTTACTTCCTGGCTGTGTGAATTTGCCTGTTTGGACACTTCATATAAATGGAATCATACAATATGTGGCTTTTTGTGACTGGCCTCTGTCACTTAGCATAATGTTTTCAAGGTTTGTTTATGTTGTAGCATGTACTTTAGTCCTTTTAATGGCCGAGTAATATTCTATGGTAGGGACATGCCAAGGTTTGCTTATCAATTCATTTGCTGATGGACTTACCGGTTTGTTTCCACTTTTTTGCTCTTGTGAAATACGCTGCTATGAGTATTTGTGTTCAAGTTTTTGTGAGGATGAGGTGTGCCCTATTCTTGGAATACCTTGAATTAGAAAACTGCACGTATGCATTATTACTAAATTTATTTACTGCTGTTGTACTAACCTGCTGAAGCTGTTACCCTCAGCTTTTGTCTTCCGGCCTCCGGCGTTCCGTTCAGCATTGCTGCACTGAGCCCTCCCCTTCTGGGGCCGCTGCCTGCCTTGAGGGGCGGGGCTCTCATTTTTCTCACTGCCCGGCTGCCTCTCGTCACTGTGCCCAAGAGTGGTCTTATTTCTTCTGTCCTTTTGCACACTGTAGACTGTTTACTTTAGAACCAGACCTCCATTTGCTTAAGTGTGGAAAAAATGGTGGGACTTTGAATGTCCGTCGTGGGATGAGTTACTTTATGTTGGTGCTCAGGTGTTTTTGGAGATAGTTGTGGGTCTTCAGTTGCATCTTCACATAGCATTCGCCACACAGTTTTCTGGGAGCGGTAGAATTAAGAAGAACACTGGCTCTTCTGGGAATGCAGGGAAAGGAGGAGGGACTGTTTTCCTGCTTTACCTTTAGTTTTGAGTTTCTTGTGGTGACCTATGTTAACGTTCTTTGGCAAAGCATTATGGGGAATAGAACCTCTACCTACCTAGAAATTCTCCCTGATATTCGTGCTTCCTCCAAGCCTGCTTTACCTAAACTCCTTAAAAAAAATACTTAAAAAAAAAAGACCCTTCATAATGAATTTCTTTTAAGGAAGAGGGATGGTGCCATGTTTACTTTTGACTTTCTGATTTTTACGAGATTTATCTTTTCTAAGTTGGTTTGCAGTTGTTGAGATGAGACTGTCCCCTTGTTTCAGTCGGGCGCTTTTTGTTCATTTTTAAGTGTTCAGAGAAGGTATTGAGGGAATAGAGGAGGGCCTGGGCACTGAAAAAGTCACGTGGCCCAAGGGCATTCTAAAGCATTTAGAGAAGTGGGGAGAGTGTGCGCCACACCTCTGGGAGTGAGCATCTTGGTGTGGATGCCCTGGCTTTTTCTTGAGGTTCCTGGTGATGATCGACAGCTGAAGACCAGTGTGTCTGTCAGCATTTGGAATTTTATTTATTGCATAGTGCTCGCAAGTTCAGGGTCAAAAATTTCCTTCCTAATGGTATTAATCATGCTTTGTCACACTTCAGTTTTTGTGGTGCAGCATTCTGTTCCAAATTGACTCTTGTGCTCAGGTCATTGATTTGGCTTATCTAATGGGGAGCTGTAGTCCATATTTTTTCTGCAGTGGTCAAATAACTAAGAGTTTTCAAGGTTATGCACCTTCCTCAATTTCGAATGTAGGTGTGAGTGACTATATGTGTGTGTGCACGTGTGTGTGAATATCTGAGAAGTCACTGTTTTAAACTTTGCATTGTTTAGTTGGAAATCTGTGTTCTGTTCTGCCAAGCTGCCTTTGTGTGGTGTGCTCGTAACCTGTACACATACTTACGCTGTTTCTAAAGCAAATGCCACATCCCTCCTACTAAAATTGCTTATTAGAGCTAATTTTAAGAACTGAGTTAGAACTGCCCAATAATGTAATGCAGAATATTTCCCAAAAATGCCTAGGTTAACAATGATAGTCTTGCTGTATTGTGCAAAAAAAGGCTTCTGTTCAGACCCAGCTGGGTTTCAGGCTTAATTCATTGCTCTATGGTGGGATCACCACAGCTGCTGTGGGGCCTTTACAAATGCAAAAAAGCTGTCAGTGTTTGTTTCATCAGCTGCATAAGTGATGAGGCCAAGTTGAGGAATCCATTCCAGTGCGCAGTGTGCAGGCTGTAGCCATTATTGTTTATAGAATTAGTGTGTTGGAGCTTTAAAATAGTTGGCACACCGACTGTCTTTTAAAAGCACAAGACCAGGGAACAGGACCAGTTGGTTGCCCTTGCAATGTTGGCCGGACCCAGCCCAGCCCTTGTCTTCAGCAGTCGGTGAACCGGTCAGTGCTGTGGGACTGACTCTCTTTTGGACAAGATGGGGGCGCTGAATTCTTGTCCTTTTAGTCCTGCATCTCAGATGTAGCTTTGCGTTCATGTTTTGGAAGTTATTTAGAGTTCCATAATTGTAATTGAATTTTAAAGCCTTAATCATCCTCCCTGCTCCAAATAGGTATAGGATTGTCAGCTGGGACTTCAAATGGCTGTACAGTAACATTCTGGATTCAGCTGCATGGGATTTATTTTGTGAAGTGATACTGCCTTGGGAATTGCCTTCATTTCTGCCCATGGATACAGAAGTTAAGGCTACTTCTTGGCTGTAGAAAGACCCACTGGACAGGTCACTTTCCAGTCATTTAGGGGTATCCCAGCAGGGCCCATCAGTGAATGCCGACCTGCTGTAGCCTTGGCAGCATGTCCAGTTTTTACTGGGCTGGGCACCCATGTGTTTGGGGTGTGCATCCACAGGATAGTGTGGAATGGTCCCAACCCCACTTTTATTTTAACCTGATTTATTTCCAGCCCTCTTCTCCACTTCAGGGGTCTTTCTGAAAGTCATGCTTCATGGAAGCTGGAGGGCACTGGGGGTGGCCAGTCTGTACAGGTTTTAAAAGTGGAGCTTGTCAGGTTCTCGCAGCCAACAGGGATGAGTAATGGGGTTTCCTTCCTCCTTGCTGGAAAGGTCCCAAAGTGCTCTCCAGTATTCATAAAAAAAGATGGCACAAGGCTCAGGGTCTCCAAATTATAGGTCAATATTGATCAGCTTCATCTCAAATAACTGCCACATACACTTTTCTTAATTCCTTTATGTCTCTGTGTTTTACCCTACAAAGTATCTGGAGCTCAGGACAAATGGGTCCAAGGGATCCCATGTGGTATTTCTGCCGATTAAGCAGAGTTTGGGGAGTCTTGTGCATCTCTTTTAAAGAGCTCTTTTGAGGGGAGAGAATGGTCTCTGAAAAGTGTATTTTGATTCATATTTAGAGAACTTCCAACAGAACAAATAAAAATAAGAGCTTAGGCCTGGCTGGTGTGGCTCAGTGGGTTGAGTGCCTATCTCAGAACCAAAGGGTTGCCGGTTTGATTCCCATTCAGGGCCCATGCCTGGGTTGTGGGCCAGGTCCCCAGTGGGGGGTGCGTGAGAGGCAACCACACATTGCTGTTTCTCTCCCTCTCTTTCTCCTTCCCTTCCCCTCTCTCTAAAAAATGTGAGCTTAGGCTTTTTACTTTCTTCTTAACACAATCTCACCATCATCACACACAACCTGGGATAGTAGCAATGAAAGTGGAAATAGCAAAAAGTGAACTTGACATCCTCTCCCCCAGGGGAAGACTAATGTGCTGGGCCTCGTAAGGAAACAGCAGTTTCATGGTCATTGTCCTCCACCTAGCAGGACTTGCTTGCACTTCATGAAACGCCCTTGCCCGACCAATTTCTCCCGGCGAGGGTGTTGAATAGGTCCAGCTTTAGGAATCTTTTATCAAAGTTCCTTCTGCTTTTTATTGATTTATCTTGAGGCAAAAGTGTATTCTTATTTTAGTTTGTTTGAAAGCACTGTATGTATCCTCTGTTTTAAAACATTTTGTGAATACATAATCAAGCCTGTGTGGGTGCATATGTGGTCTGTATGGGTGTGTGAGTTTGTTCACGTGAATGTCACCTCTTGACCCCCAGAGATTTACCCTTCAAAATAAGGACTTGCTGCCCTGTATAAGGATGGCAGCTGCCACTTCCTCGCCAAGCACCCCGGAAGATCTCCAGGCCTCATCCAAAGGCAGCCTTGGTGCTCTCCACTGTAATGTGGGATGCAGCTGCCCCGCTGAGCAGAGAGTAGGTGTTTGAATATTTGAACATGTGTGCCCTGTGTGTGGTAGGCACTACTTTGTACCTGCATGTCACTGTCACTTTCTTTTATTTTTATTTATTTATATATTTTATTTTTTAAATATATTTATTTTTATTTATTTTTAAGTACATTTTATTGATTATGTTATTACAGATTTCCCAGTTTTTTCTCTTTATTCCCCCTCCGCCCTGCATCCCCCAGCCCTCCAGCATTCCCCTACTTAGCTCATGTCCATGGGTTGTACATATAAGCTCTTTGACTTCTCAGTTTCCTATGCCATTCTTAACCTCTCTTCATCTATTTTATGCCTACCAGTCATGCTTCTTATTCCCTGTATCTCCCCTCCCCCATCATTGTCACTTTCTTAAGCTGCTTTGAGGGAGGGTTTGGAATAATACAGACACATTACAACTTGCTGGATGGCAAACTATTAGTTAAGTTGTTCTCCTTTGGCTGTGAGGAGAGATGGTGAGCTCAACACTCTGAACATAAAACGTGTCCACAGAGAGCCTGAGCTTCCTGGAGTGTCATTCTCCTGACCTCAGGGTCCTCCACCCATTTAAACAAACAAACCAAAAAAACTCCAAAAAAGCCCTGGCTGGTGTGGCGCAGTGGATTGAGGGCTGGCCTGGGAACCAAAGGGTCGCCAGTTCAATCCCCAGTCAAGGGCACATGCCTGGGTTGCAGGCCAGGTTGCCAGCTGGGGGTGCACAAGAGTCAACCACACATTGATGTTTCTCTCTCTCCCTCCTTCCCTCCCTTCCTCTTTCTTTAAAATAAATAAATAATATCTTTTAAAAAACATTAAGAACCCCCCAAAACCCCAAAGAGATGGGTGAATAGCTCACTAGCATTCGATGTAGAAATAAGTACCTCTTTGCCCATAGACAGAGATGGCTGGCTCAGAGATCTGCTTGGGGAAGGAAAAGGCCTGGGGATGCCAGCATCTGGGAAGGGAGTGCCTGAATCCTAACCAGCTGTAAGGGTGTCAATTGTGAAATAGTTCAGGAAGAACATTCTTCTAAGAATCAGGTTTCAAATGATGAAATGGAGACAGCCTTGGAATACTCTGAGAGTGGAGTATGCTGGTACTTTCTGGTGAGTCTTCTGGTTATTGTTTCAGCCCGTGCGGAACTCTTTACAGGAGGACATTTCATTGGTTTTCCTGCCTTCCGAAGTCTGCTGGCAGGAGTTTTCACCCTGGTCTCATTACTGAGGACCTTAGAGGGCCTCCTGGCTGTTAGTCTGACAGCTCTTTGTTACTGGATGTTCATCTAGATACGGGATGTCACTGGGCAGTGTGCATGCTCATCCCTGTAGGGCTGTGTATTTTACCGACAGCCCTGAGGTGGTTGTGTTACTTGGGACCCTGGGAATAAGCTCTGTTCAACTGAGGGTTCAGTGGCAGGAAAGTTGGTTCCATGGAGTGCACATTGACACAGCCTCCCAGAATGCTCGTGGGTCAGAACTTAATGCCAGAGTTACAGAGGGAATCAGTCATTTACACACTCTGGACTCTGGGGGGGATGCATGGTGGATAATAATGAAACCTTTGCTCGTAACTGCTTGTCTGCTTACTGGAAATTGTGATACGGGTGGTGACCACCACTTTTTTCCTTTTCTCTAAAGCCCATTACTGAATCAGTAATTTAAAACAAAACCTCCAAACCCTCCCAGGTGGTGTTTTTGACCTGAATTAGCTTTTCATAATGGCATAGCTAGATTTTCCCATGTAAGAGCTCTAACAACACAACCAAAAAGCTCGTCTTTGAGCTTTTTTACTATTGTTGACAATAGTTATCTGGCTGCTGCTAATAGAAACTAGAAAGTTCATTTGCCAAAACGATTGTCATTTCCTTCTTGGGAGTGCAGCTTACCAGGACTTCATTTAGTCAGAGGAAAATGGTTGCTACCTCCCTGTTAAGCTTCTTTCCATTATCCAGTTGTGACTGAATGACTGCTGGGGAGGCCTGGGGAGATGGGAGTAAAATAAAGGAACAGCTAAGAAGTGGTTCTGCAGAATGTGTACTTCTGTCCTGGAAAGGACGGTGGCTTTAGAAAGAGGGTGGAGTGGGAGGGGGTAGCAATTGCTGAAGCATGACAGCTCCAAAGGCTCCTGGGACTTAAAAACAAAAAAGGGAGCTTTTTGCAGACCCTTCCCGTTCGCAGGTCTTGCTCTCCACCATCCGTTCTCCCCTGCTGTTTTGTAAGTCTCCCAGTTGGAGATTTTTAGCATGGGAGAGCGTCTTCCTGTGCTTCAGTTGGCAGGATGCTCAGACACAGCTGCAAGGAATTTGCCTCTCCTTTTCACGGCATCTCCCATTTAAAAGCATTAGTGGGACTACAAAACAAAATTAAAACTTGAGGATTTTTTAGAAGTGGAAGCCAAGTTTAATTAAAGTCAAGGAAGTTGGGGGCTATAACTCTTTTGTCAGATCTCTTAAAGTCAAGGCATGTGCCAGGGGCAGGCAAGGTGGAAAATGCCAGCAGCTGTTCCCAGCGAGGAAATTTAAGGCTCCTGTCTGGGTTGTGCTTGGGGAATATTTTAGAGTTTATCAAAACATATGTGGAGCCAACATCTCTTGGTGGCCTCAAAATGGTTGCCACTTGGTTAGGTGGTGGCCTCCTTGTTGAAGGAGGGAAACCTTTCATTACCCGTAGCTCCTAACTCAGCTTGAATGCCTCCTTCCCCATACTCCTCTCCACCCCTCACCCCTGCCCACTTCCCCATACCTGATCAACTTATGGGCTGCAAAACTTATCTAAAAAGTGCAGTTTCTGACTTGATAACTGACTTGTAACATTGGCATTTTAATCTTTTCGTATACTTTGGAGATACCCCTGAACATTTGGGTGATAATTGGTTACTTGGTACTGGGTGCTCACAAAAAACTGCTTTTGCTCTGTTGGAAAACGTTCTCTGTTGTGCAGGCAGCGTTTATGGGTATCCGAAGTGCTTTCACTGAGGAATAGACCAGGGCCCAGTCAGGGCCCAGAACTCAACTGTGGTCACTTCGTACGTGGCTTGTCAGCAGAAAGGGTGCTTAGATGATTTACCTCACGGATTGAGGATAGGTAAATTTAATATTTGGTGACATGACCTTAAATTGAATTTGCTAGGAGATTGTTGAAGCTCCATCCCCGCCTTTTCAGTTCTTTCCTGAGAAGTTACATAGAAATTGTATGTGTGGTTTTGCTGCTTTCCAACACGAGGGCTGTGTGCAAAGGGAACACACTCATGCCTTAGCACTTCTGTGAGTCCAGTGCTCCTTATCTTCGACTGAGGAAGGGCTTTACCAGGGTCTCGGGGGATTGTGTGTTTGATCCTAATCGTTTGTTGAGCCGTCTGACACTCCTCTCGTTTCATAGGTTTGGAGTTGAGACTTTAAGAAGCCTAATGGTTTCGAGTCCTGTCGGGCTAATACAGTGTTGACTAGAACTTGAAAGGTGTCTTTGGACTCCACAGTGACTGTGTTGTAGAGCTGCTGGGCTCTGGTTTGGGTTTTTGCTCTGCTTTGAAAAAGCTGTGGCACTGCATGTAAGTTGCTTTATCTTCCCACAGTTGAGCTTTCCTTAATTGTGAAGATAGTGTGAGATTGGAACTTAGAGTTCCCCTTCAGAATACTGTGGTTCTTGTCTCCTTAGACTTCCCTTTGTTTGTAGCCCGATTACCCTTTTTACTTTACGCAGTTTTAGTTCCGCACATACTTACTATCTACTGTGTGTACATGTCCAATTATGTATACACACACATTTTTTACTCCAGTGGTGGGAAAGAACATGGGGAGGGAATCTAGGATTGAGGCCAAATATGGGTCGAGAAGGTTTTAGGCCAGTGGGTACAAATCACACAGGGATCTTGTTAAAAGGGGAGCTTCTCATTCAACAGCCTCAGGTGGGGCCTGAGATTCTGCATTTCTTTTAGGCTCCCAGGGGGTCTGCCTGTATCACAGCAAGGGCTGAGGACTAACTTTATCCTTGTGGGTGGTTTGTGCAGCGGTTGATTCTCCTCATGTCTCTCTTCCAACCAGAGCAGCTTCCCTACCAAAGATCTCTGCTGCCAAAAAGTATTTGAAAACTGTCCTTTTAGGGGATCCAGCTTTCTGAACCAGCAGAGACTGAAGGCAGTGGTAGTAATTCTCTGGCAACTGAATGATGTTTAAAAACAGTGATGAAGTTGTAAAGCCTATGCATTGCTTGAAAAACCTTTTGGCCCCTTGTCCTGTATGCTGTCCTCTCTGAGGACCCCTTCACTTTTCACTCTGGAAGGAAGCCTGGTGGTGTTTCCTTACAGACAACTAGTTATAATGCACTGTCTGTATAGTGTCATACATGTCCCCAAACTCTGTCATGTCTCGTTTGGTAAACACAGAGCAGTCTCAGGAAATTCTACGTGGAGCCTTTGCTGTTTGGCTGGTTTCCATCCAGAACTCATCTTGAAATGATGGATTTATGCTTATAGATCTTTTTAAGAAAAGGAAAGTTCTCTAGTGGAGAACAGCTACCATAGATCCAAATACATACCTATGTAAATGTTTTACATACAGTGTTTTGCCTATTCAGGTCTTACCACAAGCCTGTGAAGGAGACATTTTGCCCAAATTGCAGTTGAGGAAACAAGGGTGGGAAGAGGGGCCAAGGTTGGACTTGTCTCTCCCTCCCCCCAGTTGAGATTTGAATCTTGATCATATTTCACTTTGAAGGCTTGTGCCATCTTCATCTTCCTGGCAGGCAGCACTGCCTCCAGGTTATGCAGCCAGATGCCTGGGTTTCAGTTCTGATTCTTGTCATTCACTTGATCTCGTAATTTACTTAATCTCTCTCTGTCTCAGTTTTCTTGTCTGTGAAATGGCAGGGGTGCTGGTGGGGTGGGGCAGTGGGGTGGTGGCTAAGTATAGTATCTTTGTCGATTAATTTTGAATATCTGGCACTTCTGTGCATTTGATTTCTGTTGCAGTTTTCTTACTATTGCCATGCTGTCACTGCATTTATAAACCAAGCCCTCCCTGTGTCTCTTCCCCCAGTAATTTCTTAAAAAAATGATTCTCCCAAGTGCTAAAAGCAGAATCTTAATGATTTTTTTTTTCTTGGGTTAAAAGGTATGATATTAGGTTGAGATTACATTTATGTGTTACCAGCATACAAAATAAAACCTATTAAGTGGCTACTTATGAAGAAGGACGTTGAACTATTCAGAATCGGTGCCCACTGGCTTTTATGGGTCTTTATTTTTTCATTTACTTAGTTTCTGGGTGTTGGGGGGATCTTGCCTGGAAACATTGCAGCTTCTTCATATTAAGGGCTAACTGAATGCCCTCATCTTCTCCACACTTACGATCACTGCTGTCTTGAGACTATTTTAAAAAATATTTTTCATTTGCTAACAATAATGAATACACGTGGTGGGTTCTCTGTGAACATGTACTGAATTGAATAGCCAAATGTTTGAAGATTTATAAATGGGGTGTGTGTTTATAATCTCCTTTACTTCTGCAAATGTCCCCACTGGTGTCTCCTCTGGGGCAGTATAAGCTTACACTTATAAAAGTAAAGAAGTAATTTTCAAATAATGATTGTGTGCTTTAAAAAATTGTTTTTACGGGCAGTTTTTTTGAAGCGCAATATTTAGAAATGATGTAAATTAATAGGATCCTGGTTTTGCATCCCTAAAGATCAGTCTCATTCTGTGAGGGTACTCACCGAAGGACATGATGGTTTAACTTTTTTCCCCTTCTGCACCTCTTCAAGTTTTTCTGTCGTTTTTATCTCCTATCTGTCACAAATCAGCTTTTGGGACATTAAGATATATTTTCCTGTGCATTTTATGAGAATTTTGGGGATGTCCTTAATGTTTTTGTGTGATTCTGTACAGGTGTGAGAAGAAACTGGTGGATTTGCCTGTTAACTGGAGAATTAAGTGATTCTTATTTTCACAGAAAAGCTAAAGGTCTCTATATATTATCTACTAATTTGTTCTGAAGAAACATGTTCTATTTGTAAAACAGGCCTGTGTGGGGAAAGGGCAGTTCAGCAAGCGTTGTCAGGTTCTCAGATCCAAATTAATTTGCCTTCATTCAGATACTGTAACACAACCATGTAACTGATGTTCCCAGAGTGCTTTATTAAATAGCGACCCAGGAGGTGAGAGTGAGATTTTAGAAGTTGAGTTTTTATGTGTGAAGGGGTGATTCAGAAGACCAGAGCCAGCAATTCAGCTGGCTGCCTTATGATTCTGGATTTTTCTTTCAGTGTTGCTGCTTGACACCTTTAGTTCTTTGCTGCGTCTGTGAAGGAGATTTTGGATGTTTCCACTTCCCCCTTCCTATTATTTTCTACTCTCGCACCAGCCACATCAGTGGGACCCTTAGAAAGCTATTGAGAATCTGATGGTGTAAGGCTCCACCTGCAGTCAGAAGCCAGATAGTCTTCTGGAATGTTCTTTCCACAGGAGGCTGGTATGAGTCTCTGGGCTGAAGGAGGTTTTGGTTAGGCCTTTGGCTTTGGTGTTTCTGGAGAGGTCACTGG
The DNA here is from genome assembly GCA_007922815.1 of Macrotus californicus. NCBI lineage: Eukaryota > Metazoa > Chordata > Mammalia > Chiroptera > Phyllostomidae > Macrotus > Macrotus californicus. The sequence goes on from VMDR010000620.1 coordinate 29,027, forward strand.
ACTTCAAGAAGCTTTCAGGCTTCCCATTTTCTGTGTTATGATTACGAATGGGTTTTGCCTGGGTTACCTGGGTCTCTGACTTGAGATCACACTCTTGGGTGCCAGAAGAAAGACAGGAGGTGTGCAGGCAGTGGGAAGAGCAGTCACATCTGCCTTGTGAAGTGTCTGCGTTCGGGTCCAAGACTGGAAAGCACAGTACAAGGGGTGACAGAAAGACTGGCCTGTGGGGGTCAGAGGCAAAGACAAGGACAAGCTAAAAAACTGCCCTGACCTAGAGTAAGGTTATATAGACAGGCCTTTGAATCTTTGGCGTTTTTTTCTCTTTTTAAAGGCCATGTGCTGTGTACAGCTGAATTGGAAAATTTCCTACATACACAGCTTCTTCATTAGATACTGATACTGGTTAATTCAAAATTGCTCGTAATTGGAAGCAGCTGCTGTTTCCCAGATGACTAGGTGTTCGGGTCAGATGCTTTGAATTAGCTGGACTTGGATTATTCATATTTTAATTAAAGTCCATTTTATTCCCCCCAGTCTCTTGCATCTCCAGTGACCAGGATTTTACAGTAATACATTTGAAATTACACGAGCATCCCAGTAGAAAGGCATAATGTAAGTTCAAGGACTTGCAGTTGATTATGGTCTTGTATTATTAAATAGTGAATTTAACTGCCTTGCAATTCCCTTTTCTCACCCTCTGAACCTTGCTTCTGTAGTGGAGGAAAATTTCATTCCATTTAGAAAAGTTGAGACTTTTGTCCCCTTTCCTCCTCTTGGGACACAGGCGTATTAGCTTAATTGCTTGTGTCACTGCTGCAGGGAAGGTGCTGCATGAAACGGGACGCACAGTTTTCTGGTGCTTTTGTCTAATGGGGTTTGCAGATTAAGCTGTGAATAGTGGGGCTTTGGGGCAGTGGGGACATTTTCTTCAGAAAAAAAATGTTAACAAGTATTGTGGTGAGGCTGTTTAGTGCTACCATATAGATACAGAATGTTCAACAAGCAGCTTGTAAGAAAAAAACTGCCTTAATTTTCTGAAGAAAAGTTAGAGGGAAAATTGCCCAGCATTTCTCTATGATGCTAATGAGGAAAAGAGGCTGTGCTGGAGGGAAGGAGATGAGCGTATGTTTCCTTCTTTCCCATTTAAGTTATCTAACTTAACAAAAGTTAGACTTGATAAATGTCCTACTTAATTTAATTTTGTGTTAGTCCCTGTCCCCTTGAGTGTACAGTTTTGGTTGACTCTCAGAAAAACCAGGACAGTGCAGACCAATCAGATTTTGCACGCCTGTTAACATGCTTAAGCGTGCTATGTGGTCTGGGAAATTTAACAGGGTGTAGGAGACATGATCTTTGTCCAAAAGGAGTTTAAAGTGTCTCTGGAGAGAGAAGGCATATACCTGCCAATGCACTTAGGGAGGTGCTTAAATCACTGTCAGTGTGTCCCGGATGATTTGGCATTGCCATATACTGGGACAGCGGCAGAGGAAAGAGTTCTAGGGTTGATCAGCTCTGTGGAGGTGGAAGTTTGCCATTATCAGTTTGTTCTCTGTATCTGAGTCTATTTCTGTTTTGTTTAGTTTTCTTAGATTCCACATACAGACGAAATCATATAGTATTTATCTTTCTCTGACTTGTTTCTCTTGGCACAATACCCTCTAGAATCTAGATCTGTCCATGTTGTCGGAAATCAAGTGTGTTACTCTTTATCTCCCTTCCTGCTAATGCATAAAACCTTTACAAACACCACTTTATTAAAATTCTGCTCTCACTCCCATTGGCTCTCCCAGCACAGTGGTACTTAAATTATATCATCAGTTTGCACTTGTGTCGATTGGTCAGTATTGATGGGGTACTACTCTCTAACCTCCCTATTGTTGTCATAGTTATCTTTTTCTTTGAAAGTTATTTTTCTGCTCAAATCTTCCATAGTCCTCTATTGCTTATGGGATAAAAGCTAAACTCTTAAGTATTATCTGGAACTCTTTGTTAGATCTTTCTTATCCTAGGGTCACTTTCTGCATCGTATATTCCTATTCATTTTCTCTGTCTCTTTCCTGTCATGGTCATGGTCCTTTTTAAGGTTATGGTTATATTGCCCCTTTCCTTTTTTCATTTCACCAATGGTGAATTGCTGGGTCCCTTCCACAAAGGTTCAGCGTTAGTGAACACTGTTCTCCCACTGTGCATTGTTGGTATGCCCAGTGAGCATCTACTGTGTGCTGGGCACTTGGCCTTTGTTCTGGGAGAACAGCATGAGCAAAGGCACAGAGTTGTGTTCACAGCAAAAAGCCTGTATGGCCTATCTTTGGGTCTGTTGGCAATTGACAGTCAGGCAGTAAATGCTTGTTGTTATCCTAATTTCTACATAAACTCCGATTAGCCCTGGGTTCATCCAGATGAACTGATTAAATCCCTTCCCCAGTGTTTTATATTATGTAGAAGTTCACATAGAAAAGGCGAAGGAACAGTGTGGTGAACATCTGGGCACCAATCACCTAGATGCAAGAATTGACATAATGTTGTGTCTGCACATTACCCAATGTCTGCTGTCTTCCCCTCAAGTCAGTAGTGACTTTGGAAAATGTGTGATGGTGCGATTGGTGATCCATTGAAAAAGGAGAAAAATGAGCATGCTCTTGCTCCCCTTGTAGTACTTGAGTAGTAATAAGAAAAAATAACTTCAACGGGTTTGGGTTTTTTCTGCCAAAGTAAATGTTGGCTCTCTTTCAGCTGTAGTAGTTTGTTCGAGTTAAACTAAAGCAGGGCCAAATTGAAAAATTAGTTTCTTGTTTTTTTTTCCTTCCATTTTAGGAAAAAAATGAGATCTTAGATAATCATGTTCCCATAATTCTCTTCCTGATTCTCTCCTCCTGAACTGAAAAGATCATGAGCTGGCTGTCAGTGGAAGGGGCAGCCACTCGATTACTGTACAACATTTATGGGAGGTTGTTGTTGGTGACAGTGACGTTCAGGTACAGTGTTTGAACCTACATTAGGGGTAGCTGATGCAGCACAGTGTTTGTGAACCATCAAATGCTAAGGACAGGGCTATAACCCTTTGGTTTGAACATGTGAATTTTGCTTTTCTGCGCTGCCTGCGCATCACCTGGAAATCCAGCCGATACCAAGTCATGCCACTGTGTAAGTGATAACTCAGTGTTCCTATTATGCACTACTTGGAAAGCTGATCTGGAGGTATAGTAGAACGTTTTAAGTATGTCAGTGTTTGATTTTTTTTCGGTGTGGGAGAGCTGAGTGTATCGTGCGTTTGGGAGATGTCACAAAGGACTTTGGAGGGCACAGGAGCTTACAAAGCTCTTCTGGCTAGTGAGTGGCTTGGCCAAGTGACCTGCAGAGCCATTTGCCGCAGATTGTCTGTCACTTTTCACTGCATCTTGGGTCACATAATACCATTAAGCAACAACTTAGTGTCAAAGAAAAATAATGTGAACACATCTGGGGTATGAAATTCAAATTAGTTTTCAATTTGAAACAGAGTTCAAGATCAAATCCTGATGTTTTCAGAGCAAAATACGAAGTCCCACTTTGTCTCCCGTGTAGTCCTACTCAGCCTCCTTTCTGTGTATTTCCATTCATGCTTGTGGAGATAGATATATAGATTTTCCTTTTCTTTCTGTTTTGGCTTGTTTATATAAACAGAATGGTGGGGTACGATGTGATTTAGCCTTTTCTCACTTAACTGTGTCCTGAAGATCTTCCCATGCTGTTCTTCCAGGCTGCGCAGTGTCTGAGGCACCCCGGAGCCGTGGCGTGTTTAGCTTCTGCCGTGTGGTTGGCTTCCTAGGAGAGTGCCTGGCATTTTGGAGACAGGAGACATTTCGATTGTTTCAGCTGTTTCTACTGAAAAGCAGATTTCTTTTTGTGCATCTTTCACACGTGTGGGCGTATTGGCATAGGATCGGGTTGGAGGTAATGAGTCCAGGGGTATGTGCTCAGTTTTTATAGCAGGGAGGGGTTTTTTCTCCTTCCAGAAAGGTTTAATAAATTTACAACCCCAACAGTGTACGGAAGTCTTTATTTCCCTCCGTTCTTGCGAACACTTCTTTAGTTTGTGCTAGTGAATGAAGTGTGACTGATCGTTGTTGAAGTTGCATTTTTCTGTATTGAACATTTTTCATCGGTCTGTTGGCTCTCCATCTTAATTTTGTTCATAACTTTTGCCTGTATTTATTTTTCAGAAAGATTTTATTTATTTATTTTTAGAGAGAGGGGGAGGGAGGAAGGAAAAGAGGGAGAGAAACATCAATTGCTTGTGTCTGTCACGCACGTGCACCATCCTGGGACTGGGCCCCAGCGGGGGATGCAGCTGGCAACCTAGACATGTGCCCCGGCTGGGAATCAAACCTGAGACCTTTCGCTTTGCAGGACGGTGCTCAACCAGCTGAGCCATGCTGGTCAGGGCCTTTTGCCCATTTTTATATTGATTTGTTTATCTTTTTCTTACTGCTTTTTGTTGGAGTTCTTTATGTTTTGGACATTAATTCATCAGTGTTTCTCTTTGTCTGTCTGTTCTTTATCCTTTGTGTTTATAGTGTTTTTTCTTATACAGGCATTTTAAATTTTTCTGTAGTTCAGTTTGGTTTTCCTTTGTGGGTTTTGTGTCTTGCTCAGGAATGCTTTTCTGACCTTAAGAACATGAAAATATTCTCTAAGAAATTCTCTTTATTATTTCCCATCTAGTTAAATTCTGCTCTCCAATTTCCTAATCCTCTCTACATTCTTCACATTAGCCACGAAAATGGTATGAACCTCAGCTCTCTGGAAACTTCCAGTAATGAATTCTGACAAACACATTTTATGGATACCTTAGGGTTTATCTCTACCTATCTACCAAAATCAGAGATAAAGGGGGCAGCTTCTGTTACACTGATGTTATACACATCAAAGGTAGAAAATGAATAAAACTAACAGATAAAACTAGGAGTTGCCTCTAGATAAAATAGCTTTGATTGTGGTCAGGTTTGCACTGGTAAGAGTCATTTGGAGGACTGGCTCTGAACCTTTTGCCTAGATTGCTTTCAGGGTAGCTTGCCTTTTATCTGTTGTACATATTTACCATCCCTCATATTTCTTTTAAAGGCTATGACTGCTTTAAAAACATTTTTTAAGACATTTTTCCCCCTTAAGTTCTTCCTGAGTTTTGTTGACACTTGCCATTTACTGTGAATGTGTTTTTATTTTTATCATGTAATTAACTATAATATGGCAAACCTGTATAACTAGGCTGTACTGTGTAAAGTCAAGCTAAAAATCCCTGATTATGGGACTGGGCCTCCATGGAAAGTGAAGTGTCATTGCTTTTGTCCATGAACTTTGAAATTGCTTTCTCTTCCTCAGAGACCGGTCTTTTATTTTTTTACTTCTCTAACATATTCCCTAATATGTGAGGTGGTAGGATAACTGAACTCTAGAGAAGAAGGCAGTGTCCTGTGTTTCTAACCTTTTGCCTCCATATCATTCATTTTGCAGTCAGTTTGCAGAGTCTTTGGACTCTCTCACAGCGCAATTTTAGCTGGCGTGAGACATGTATTATGTATCACGCTTGTGTATTAAAACCCACTCAGTGAAGGAATAGCAGATTTATGCTGGTTGACTCAGCAACCTGCAACTTCAGAAATGTAACTAGGGTGATTCTTATGAATTGGTTATACTAAGTTTGGAATTTCTCCTTTCAGTACGGCGTTTCTATTCAAATGATTGTTTTCTAAGTGTTGCCTCTGTGCCTCCCCAGCATAGCCCGCCAGAATCCCAGCTGACACTGGGAAGTGTTATCCTGCCGGTTCATTTCCCCGTACCTTACCTTTTGTTTGATGCTTGCTCCTTTGCCCCTCACCCTTTCTCCAGATAGCAGTGAAAGTAATGTTACCACCTTAACATCCTCCAGGGGTTTCCCATTGTTTGTAGTGTGAGTTTGGCATTCTGGCCAGGTTCTGTTAACTCTGCACTCTGCTCTTCCCCACCTCCTTGTCCCAAATCCAAAAAAAAGGTCTTGAGCTGTTCTGGTTTTTGTTCTTGTCTCTGCTCCCACTATGTATCCTGTTCCTTATCCCATAAGTGCTTTAATGTTTTGTCGTCTGTTGAAATCTGTGTACCCGTTTTTAAAATGTTTCCAAATGCTTATTTAAAGTAAAATACCCAGGATTTTAAAGGGAACCTGTTACATTGAAATATAGCCATTAGAATATTATAAAGAAAATTAGTGATATGGTAATATTTGTGCTTCTGAATCCTCAGTTAAATAACAAGCCACAATGGAGTGTCTCATTATTGTAATTTCAAAGTGATGGTAGCAAACAGTGTTTCATGCTCTCTGTAACCACTGCAATGTGATATGAGTGTTTACAATTTTTTTGATAATGAAACTCACAGGCACTTATATTTCTGGTTTATTGCCTGCACTCATAGTGTAAGGAAATGCTAAATTTCTGTAAGAGATTAATGAAAATGAACATGTAACTTTTTTTGTCCAAGTTCACAGACTTCAGAAAGACCCTCTGAATCTTCTCCTGGAACTCCCTGGACCTCTTCCTTCCTCCTGCAGTTGTTTCCCTTGCCTGGGCCCCTCTTTATCTCACTGTTCTCAGCCACAGCCTTACTTGGCCTTCATTTCCTCCAGGTGGCCTTTCTAGGTTAGCAGCTCATTCTGTACGTAAAAATCCCAGGAAGTGGCACCCAGGGCCATGCATAAAGCACATTGGTGGATACGTTGAGAGATGAAGTAGAACATGACCAGGAAAGAGTACAGATGTGTCACTTGTTTGTCTGAATCCCTTCCAGTGGCATGTAAGATCTGCACATCTATATATGTAAATTTCCCATATATATATACTTTATATATGTATTCATGTATATTACATGAGCACAGGGTGTTAGTTCCACAGCCTTGCAGTGCCGGGCACATAGTGTGTGCTCAGTGCCTATTAAATGTGGGAATGTGTAACATATTTGGGCCATAGCCTGCTCATTTACAAAAATGAGGGGCTTTCCTTCCCCTTCTAGCTTCTACCCAAGGAAAACTCCTCTGTAGTTAGGCATTAAGGAAGTCCTCTGGGGTTCAAAGGTGAATCAGATTTGGACTTTTGCCTTCTGCAGGGGGAAGAAGGTAAGAATGGACCCTAAAGTAATTAGTGTGGAGGGGAGGAGAAGGCCCTTAAGCCTTTGGCATACTGATTGCCCTGGCACCCAAGCCAATGATCTCATCCTGGGGTTAACCTTTTTTATAATGGAGCATTAGGTGGGGAAAAACAGATAAATTGAAAAGACAGTGGACCAACTATCTTAATGGAAAGAGGGAGGGAGAAGAGTCTTAGTATATTAACCTCAATTTTTAATTATAAAAATAAAAATTACTAGTTTTGCTAATAGTCAAATTAGCAAATGTCGATTGACACATAATTACATGCAGTCAGACACACCCATTTCAAGTGTATAGTTGAGTTTTGACAGTCATGTACCCCCTGTAGCTATCAGTCTGAAAGTGCTCCCCTGTGTCCTCTTCAGTTCCTCCTGTGTCTCCTCCCAGCCACTGTTTTGTTCTATAACTGAAGGTAAGTATTACCTGTGTTTCACAGCATGGTCTTTTCAGAGTCATTTGTGTTGTTGCATTTATCAGTTCATTTCCTTTTTATTGCTGAATAATACTCCATTGTAGGGATATGCTGCAGTTTATCCACTTGCTGGGTGATGGACTCTGACACTTGCAGTTTTTGGTTGTTAGTTGCTATGAGCATTTGAGCTTAGGGCGGTGTGGAGTCATTAAGTTTTCATTTCTTAGGGTGTACCCTTAGGTGTGTAATTGGGTTGTGAAGTAAGTGTGTATTTAACCTGACAAGAAATGGCCACATAGTTCTCTCAAGCGTTTGCACCATCTTGCAACCATGACAGTTCAAAGTCCTAATTGCACTGCTTCCTTTAAATGGTTTAGTAGTTCAGTAGTTTTGACTCTGCTGTCTAAAAAACCTGTCACTTCTCACACGTGGTCTACCTTTGCATTAAGTGAAGCAAAGGAGCTGTTACAGGCACAGTCTCCCACTTTCACCTGCAGCTAGTTCTAAGTGACTTAAATGGTTTGACTTCTTAGCCTTTATCATACTTGAAGTAGCACTTACGTCAAGAAGGGGAATTTCTCAGACAAAGGAGGAGGGAGCATGGGCCTTCACATGAGGGATGGAGCAGAAAGCTGGTAACATCCCAAATCACAGTGATCTGGAGCAGGTATCCCTAACTCCACTACCCCAACCAACTGTTGTAAGCATTTTGCTGTGTTTATTTTTTTACAGCTGTTCTTTCCTGCCGTGCAAGTGTTGTTTTGTAATCCTACTATATGTACAATTTTGTTCCTCTGTTTTTTCCACTCGTTATTATCATAAGCATTTCCTTATGTCATTACATATTTTCCATAAAAACAACTTTTTACCCCACCTCATTGCCATCTCTTCCTTTTCTGAAACAACTCCGTCACTTTAGGTTTTCATTATGAGTGAATCTAGGTCTTCCCTGGTTTGAAAGTCCTGTTAAGTGAGGCATTAAAACAATTACTTCTTTCTTTTTTCAACAATAACAGTTTCAGTGGACATATATGAATGTACAACTGCTATTTTTTTCCATTCCACTAAGGTTTTACATTGTTTTTAATTTTGATAATGCTAAATAAGTATAATCACCTTTATGTATTATGTATTAAACTTTTTATTATTTCCTTTAGGATAGATTTCTCATTACTGAGTCCCTGGGTCAATGGAAATGGACATTTAAAAACCTTTTGTTGTATTTTGCCAGATGATTCACCAGAGATGTAACTGCTGCTTCCAGCAGAGCCAAGAGTGCTTGTTTCACTACAGTGCCCCAGAGCCCCCCGGGGTATTTAAATACTACAGTTAAGAAATTCAGGGTCACCTGGAAGTTTAAGTTGTAATACTTTTTTTATACAGTATATTTTTTATTGTATTTTTTCCATTGGCATTTCTTTTCCTTATACGCTCTTCCACCTCCACACACTCCCAGTATTTTCTTACTTCAAGGTAGGGCATCATTTCAGAACGATTTTCATGTGTAGTGGCAAGAACAAAAAGTTCTTGAATCTGTTCAGGACTGTAATTTGCCCTCAAGCTTTGAAAACAGTTTGCATTTTTGAAAGTTGTGTATCCTAAAAATAATCTAAGGTTAGCTCTAATCTGGTTAATTTCTTATTTCCACCTACAAATGCACAGGATTTTCAGTTGAAGGCCCTCATGGGAAGAAGATAGCTTTCCCTTTTGGGGCTGATGCCTTCTGATGCCCTTGAACCTGTCTCTAGTTAGTTCACTAGGGGGTCCCTGTAGTGGAGTGTCTTAAAGTGTTAATTAACTTTTGTTATTGGTGATGAGTGTTTGGATTTAGGTTTGTGTGCATTTCTCCCCCTGCAGACGTTGAGCTGACCTGTAGAAATGGCAAGCCTTATTAGGCATTATAAATTCATGCTATTAAGGCAATCTGGCCATGTTTCAAGGGCAACCCATTTTCCTTTTTCTGAGCTAAGTTGTGATATCTGTTGATACCTGTTACCCCATTTCCGGTTTAGACAAAAAAAGTACAGCTCGCTGCCACTACTAAAACCAGAATGCTATAAATAGAATGATGCCATTTGTTTCCAAAGACTACCAGCATATTAGAGTGATGTGAAAATAATAATAAAAGCGAGCTGTTTCGTGAATAAGGTTAGGATTGTAATCCGCAAGTTGTTTCAGGGTAAATGCTGCAGTCACAAGCATTGCTGGCAGGTATTTTTTTGGAGCAAATGAGTAATGGGTTAAACTTTCTACTAATAAATTAGTAGAACTTAGAATTTATTTTAGAATTCACTTATAAAGAACTTAAGTTCTTTGAAGGGACAAATACGAGGTCTGTTTGGGAAAAGTCCAGGCATTGTTAATATAATGAGAGCAGTTTCTGTGACATTGATGTAACCTGGAAGTCAAGGAGAGTGGACTGGAATGCACATGCGTGAACCATGATGACTTCACTGTACCAGTCAGTAGGGGTGGTAGACGCTGTTGAGTGAACATGTGTACTGTGTGGCTGTCGCACTCAAAATGACTGAGCAAGTAGAGCAACAAATCTATATCATATTTTGTGTTAGTCTTGAACATTCCTCCTTGGAAGTTATTGGGATGATTCAAAAGGCTGCAGCTATGGGCACCTGGTGATCGACAGTTTCATCACAACAGCACACCCTCTCATGCATCACATTTTGAGCAGAGTTTTTTACCTAACATCAAATCACCAGGTGACTCAGCCCCCCTACAGCCCAGATTTGGTGCCCTGCGACTTTGGGATTTCCCCAAAACTAAAACCACCTTTGTAAGGGAAGAGATTTCAGATCATCAGTGAGATTCAGGAAAATATGACGGGGCAGCTGATGGCAATTGGGAGAACTATGTGAGGTTCCAAGGCACCTACTTTGAAGGGGACTGAGGTGTCATTGTCCTATGTATAGTTTCTTGTATCTTCTTCAAAAACTGTTTCTATTTTTAGTAGTACATGGCTGGATACCTTCTGGATAGACCTTGTATTTTGTAAACTTAAGGAATTAATGGACATTACTTATGAATGGACATTGTGAATGTTTGTGATAAGGCCTTGTTCAATATTCTTTTATTTATTTAGTAAACATTGTTTCCTAGTAGTTTCCAGTAAGATTATCCCCTTATCTTAGGGTGCTCGTTGTCTAGGAGAGGAGATGGGTACACAAACTTACGATTATAATATGTCAGTGAACTGAAGGACACGCACAGGCCGTGGTGGAAGCTACCAGGAAGGAGGTGCCCACCACATTTAGGAGTGAGGTGGGTGGGTCAGGGAGAGCTTCCTGAAGCAAGGCAGTTTCTTACAAAAGATGAGTAGAAGTTAGGCAGAAGGCTGGGGCTTGACTCGCTACAGAAGCTGGGTCAGAGAGTGTTGCAGGCCCAGGGGAGGGGAGTGAGAGCACAGGGTCAGCGAGCACTTCCTGCAGGAGAGAGGTCAGTGCGGGGCGGGGGAGGTGGTGAGGTCAGAGGTGGCATTTGTTCCTGTCAGCAATCAAGAGTCAATGGTCATAAACCTAAAGATTTTTAAACTGAGGTGGTGAACTATGGGGCGAACTGTTAGGGCCTCCACCTGATTTTTCCTAATAGAGAATTGACTCAGGGGAGGGAGGGTCATCTGGGAAGCATCTTGGGAGCTTGGGACAGAGGGAAGGAAGGTCCTGGAGCAGAAGTTGTTTTGGGAGAGAAGGTAGTGAACCCACAGAACTTTTTCTTTTTTCTTTCTTTTTTTAAAATACATTTTTTCCAGATTCTTATTTATTTATTTTTAGAGAGAGGGGAAGGGAAGGAGAAAGAGAGGGAGAGAAACGTTGGACAGTTGCCTCTCTCACACACCCCAACTGGGGACCAGGCCCACAACCCAAGCTTGTGCCCTGACTGGAAAAACCTGTGAACTTTTGCTTTGTGCTGATGATGCTTCCCCAACTGAGCCACCCTCAGGGTCAGAGAACCTTTTCTTCACAGTGGATCAACTATGCGATTTCTCAGAAGAAGAAACCTAAAATTGCTTAAAGGACTCAGATAAAAGCACCCTAACAGCTAACTAGAACTTGCCCACCCTGGTCTTCGGTGAATTTTCCAGGAATATAACCATCTCTTTGTATTGTGCAGACTACTGATATGACCAGATGTGTCATTCTAATGCTAATAAAGTTAATTTTATATAAGGGGTAAGATTTTCAGAAATGTGAAGGATTCACATTTTAGGGACATTTTAATTGGAAAACAAAAACAGTCCCTTTTAACTAGTTATTTTACTCTGGCCCTTAAATGAAGACCGTGTAATATAACTGAACTGACGGACGGTAGGACTCAGACATGGGTGCGGTTTGACGCCCTGCTCAGCTTGCTGTGTGGTTGAACACTGACTAGTTGGTGTGCGTTGTGGCGTGATGGAAGTACTACTGGTGTTGCTGGAAGTCTTGATTGTGCGGAGATTGCCCTATGATGACAAATAGTTTAATAGTTTCACTATTCATTGGACCACCTTTTGGCTGATTAGGGTTTTTTATTTAAAAAACATTAAATGTCTCGCATAAACATACAAAAGAGGGACCACTTCTGCCAGACCTATGGACCACTGTTGGTGGGAATGTAAATTGGTGTAACCACTATGGAAAAACAGTATGGGGGTTTCTTAAAAAAATTAAAAATTGAACTACCATATGATCCAGTTATTCCACTTCTGGGTATTCAAAGAAAACAAAAACACTGATTCTAAAAGATATCTGCACTCTCATGTTTATTGCATCATTATTTACTAAAGCCAAGAAATGAAAGCAACCTCAGCGTCTGTTGATGGGTGAAGAGATAAAGAAGATGTGCATGTACAATGGAATAGTATTCAGCCATCAAAAATGAAATATTGCTATTTGTGTCAACAGTGATGGTACTTGAGGGCATTATGCTGAGTGAAGTATCATACAGAAAAGATAAATACTGTGTGATCTCATATGTAGACTCTTGTATACAAAAAAAAAATCAGATTAGATACAGAGAACAGATTGATGGTTGTAAGAGCTGGGTAGTGGGCATGGGAGAAATGGTTAAACTTTATTTTTTGAGTATTTAAAAAAAAATTGATTAATTTATTTATTTTTAGAGAGAGGGGAAGGGAGGAAGAAGAGAGAGATAAACATCGATGTGTGAGAGAAATGTTGATTGGTTGCCTCCCGCACACCCCTAACCGGGGACCTGGCCTGCAACCCAGGCTTGTAGCCTCACCAGGAATTAAACCAGCAACCTTTTGGTTTGCGGGCCAGTGCTGAATCCACTGAGCCACACCAGCCAGGGCTGTGTGTGTGTGTTAAATTAAATTAAAAACAAGATTCAGAGACCTGGCATGTGGATAAACTTCTCAACAATTAGGACAAACAAATAAAAGAGACACAAGGATGAACGCATGAAAGAATCTCTTCACTTCGGTTTCCAAACAAGTGGACAAAATGCAATGGCCCAAAAGAAAGAGGGATCACTTCCGCCAGGTCTGTGGTTTTCGCCCCTGTTGTGAGGCTAGCACCTCACACAGAAAGGTGTTTTTCCTCCCGTCTCCTTCATTTTCTGATCTTGCTTCTTTCAGTCCAAAAAGACTGGTCTTCTGTCCTTGAAGTAACTTAAAAATAGAAATGTCTTTGTCAGTAGCAGTTTTGTAAGTGGCTTTGTCAGTAACGTTTTTATTAGTTTGAAGTAAATGCTACTTTTTTATTATTCTTGGCATAAGTTACTGCCGTTGGGCATTTGTGTACATTAATGGTATCATTTTTGGAGTATTTGAGCTTGCAGATTTGCCAGAAAAGACAGCAGCAGCGAATCTTTATAAAGCAGTGGTACTCTTATCTTCTCATTGTCTCAGAACTCTATGACTTTTTTCCCTCTCTCTTAATGCTTTTCCCCTTACTTTGTAGGATGTTTTAAAGCTTAGTTTTAAATGAAACATTGCAAAAATAGTGCAAAGAATTTCTGTGACTTTAACATTTTATCATGTTTGTGTTATGTTCTCTCCTCACTCTCTTTGTTGCTCTCCCACCACATATTTAATTACATTCTGAAGCGTTTATAAAAATGTTTTCTTAAAAAACCACAGTACAGTTGTCAGTGAGAAATCGATACTGGAAGCCCTTCAGGCTGTCTCTGGTGTCGCCAAGACAGGTCCTCATCATTCCTTGAGTGCTGCTTCCTTTCCAGCCCTGCGTGGTGTGCCAGGCTCATCGTGTCCCTTCTCAGCCCCTCATGTATCCTGACCATTTTATGTTTGTTTGGAGGCAGTGTTAAAGGTTTTCTTTTTAAAATTAAATTTTATTTTACATTTTGTTGACACTGTAGTGTTCATAGCACTTCAGGGGTGGCTTTGTCCTTGTCTTGGCTCCCTGCTTATATGCTGTGACCATGAATTCCTCTACTAAGTTAAACTAAGGCATTTTTGTTCGCACTTGATGTTTTATTGCATTTCTTTTAAGCTGTCAGCCATCTGATATTTTTATCTGCCTATGCTTTGATAAATCACATCCTTTCCCAGAGTATCCTCTCCAAACAGTACACAAGTATTGTTAGGTTAGGGAAATTTGCCACCCACTCACCAGGGTTGGGAAGTTCGCTTCATCCTGCTCCTTTTCCTGTGGACCGTGGCTGCGGCAGGTCCTTGCCTGTTCTGAGTCCTTTCGGAGAATCCTTTCCGCACAGCACTCTGCTGATCCTTAAGAATTGGCAGGGCAGTTGGAAAAAATCTAGTATTTAGTGAACCCCATATTTTGTCGATAAATGTTACATGTTAATGTTTTTCCTTTTGAAAGGAGTACATATGTGGTACAGAAAATTCAGAGAGTAGGAAAAGACTGGGGTAATGCAATATTCTTAATGCTTTCTTGCAGTAATCCAAATCTGTGCACAAATAGATCTAAGGCAGTTAAATCACATTTACAGTGTAATACTTTTTACTTAAAGGACTGTCCCCATGAACTCTTTAGCAGAAACTTAGTAACTAAGACATTTTTGGGGAGATAATCCAACTTTTTCTTAATATATAGCAACAGAAAATGATGTGATCAGAGTGTAATCAAATGTAATCACAGCTCTATTTGAATTGTAGCTCAATCAAGTGATTTTTTTTTCATTTTGTTAATTTGCTTTATTAGATAGCTTCTCAGGATTCTACTCTTTTCTGAGTATCTTTATTGATAGTAAAAATAAACAAAGTAGCCTCTTAAAAAAGTGACTAGTAGGTTTTGTTTGACAGTTTGTAATGAAGTGATAGTGCTGCTAAAGGTCCTAAGCTCATTACTACAATGCACATTTGAACTTGATAGTCTATGAGTTTCTCTAGTTTTGTTAATAACTTTCTGTTGTTTGTGTAATTGAAACCTCCGAGGGTTAAGATAACTGCATTTTTCAGTTTCTTGGAGCTGTAGAAAAGAAACACACTCATATTTTTACCCTGTGCACTCAGTATAGCTTACTTTTTACGGTCACCATTTACTCACCTTACGAGTAAACCACCCTCCTTACAAGTAAAGACCTGAATCAAACCACCAACAATTGAATGAGACAGGGTCGTGTGGTATGTTCCTAATATGTTCTGAGAAAAGATATTCTGCGTTTGATAGGTAAGGGGAAGGAAGCATTGGCAGTCAAATGATTTTGTGGTACTAGGGTTCTTAGAGAATCACAGAGAACATGAACAAACCTAAAGGACAGAAACCTGTTTACACTTGACATTTCTCAAATGTAGCTGATCAGTGAACCACAGTTTTGCGTACTGTCATGGACCTAGGGTTCTCTGGAACTCCCCTTTGGGGAAGACCAAAGTAGTGTTAAAGAGCATTAACTGTATTCTCATTATGCCTCTGCTGCCAAAAACTAATTTGTAAAATGAAGGTGTCAGTAGGGTAATTAAAATTTCAGGTTTCTCCGCAGCAGAGGTGCAGTGTGTTGACATAGGGTGGGTCATTAGGAAGAGGGTCTGCGCACTGATGAAATCCTTTGGGAGGGATAGTAGGGGCAGGCAGTTGTAGAGGGAACCAAAACATTTGTTGAGCCCTAGGTGTTTTGCCATGTTCTCTTGTGCTTTATCTGATTAAGCTCTCAGAAGCTCTTCGCCTCTCAGAAGTTGGTATTATCACCTGTTCTAGAGTAAGGGGGTGGAGCTGAAATTCAAAACCACACTGGCCGGCATTCAGTTGGACCTATAAGGGGAAGTAAGGGCAAGGCCTTCCAGCTGTGCCAGGACCTGTGGTCTTTGTCTTCAGGGTCCCTTTTTCCCACTGCGCCATAACTTGGGGACCACACAGATGGCCCCACTGCAGTTTCCAGAGCAATCCTCATTTTATCCGAAGTTATTGAGGCAACCTCTGCCAGTTTCCTCACTTCAAAGGGGTGGGTATGAGTGTGGGTGAATGTGATATGTTCAGTACTGAATCATTTTTTCTGTTGCTCTGACTTGGTTGCCTTGAGGATGAGCACTTGGTGTGCCCTCTTGATGATCACTTTTCGTTCTGCTCTTTAACAGAACCGGAGTTCTCTCTGGCCACTGCAGGGATCTCAGGCACTGTGTGTGTGGCTGCCGAATAACTGTTGAACTGCCTAATGTACCCACCTTTCCCCACAACCTAATGTTTCTGATGTCTCTGTTTGCAGAATTAAAGATAAGCCTACAGTGTGATTTCTGATTAGTCCAGTATTTGTAAGGATAAACCATTTATTCCAGAGTGTTTATTTACCCCTCAGTTTGGGGTTGGAATGGTGTGGAACTGTTACATGTGAACTGAAAGCTGTTGGAAAACTTCTCAACAGTGAAGGCTGGACGTATGTCTTTCCTAGTTCTTTGTTATTCCTTTCCTCTCACAAGCATTTAAAATCCTGTGCTTAAAGACTAATAGAATTAGCAAAGCTTGATCTGAAATATATTTTAAGAAAAGATGCATAATGTATAAAGTTTGTCTACCTTAAACATGTGCTGTGGGCAGTTAGGGAAGGGGGGGAGGGCCTGGGAGCAGAAGGGATCCTTCCACTATTGATTGGATAAGTGACATTTAAGGTTAATTCCATGGAAGCATCTGGGTTTGCAAATGACCTCCTTCCCCTCTCATCTCCAGCTTCCTGAGATACTCTGCTTGTTCTGAGCTCATTCAGAGTAATAAACTACACCCGTAATTCATGAGCTTGCAAGGTCTTCTTTAACCGCTTGCAGCCAGGAGAATAATGACAACATTTAAAATTACAGATCGCTCGTTTTGGACCCTTTCTCTTTCAAGTTATGAGTGAAATTTATGAGTCAATTACTGGATGGTGGAGCCTATTTACAAAGACCAAGTGCCCCATGTTTTTACTTCTGCTGCTGCTTGTGTTTGCCTGTGAGTGTGTGTGTGTGTGTGTGTGTGTGTGTGTGTGTGTGTGTGTGTAATAGGGGTGGAGAAAAGGAGCAGGCAATCCCCTGGTGTTTTCCAAAGCTTGCATTCTTAATTTGAAATAATTTTTACAGAAGGGTTTGGGTTACCCAGACTCTGTCAGCGAATGAGTTCTCACTTGTTAGTAGCTACCTCTTCAGTGAGTGAATTTTGGTAATCAAGAAGCAGAATTTATTGGTGAGAAGATTCTGGGTATAAAAGAACAAGATTCCCTTACACAGTCTCTCTATAAACCAAAGACTGAAAGGCAAACATTTAAAGCAGTATAATAGGTAGTTAGATTTTCAGTAACTATTTCTGAACTGACTGTAATTACTCAAATCCCAGGTCTTCAAAAGTTCCAAAGGAACAGCAGGGCCAAGAAAGGAAGCTACCCAATGATAGGGTGTGATTTGAGTTAGCTATTGGAACTTGAGCCTCCTTTTCACTTTAAAATTGTTCCTTTTTTTTCAGAGACTGCTGAGAATGTTAGCATAACTTTAATGCACTTAGAAGTTAGACCATATTAATCATGGCCATTTCACTTTCTGTCATGAATTCTAGACATTTTGGCTTGAAATCAGTCATCACTGTGTTCCTTAGATGTTTACAGAATCTCATTTCTATCTATTTCTTTCTGGCCCTCTCACCCAGGTTTTATCTGAGTGACTGGAAATGACATTTATTTATTGACTATGGAGGCTAGATTACACTAATGGATAATTGCAATCCATCTCCTATTGTGAGAGTGTAACATTAAGTGAGGAATGTTGGCCAAATTTTATTTTCCTTTATAGAATTAAGCTTATAGCCTGACAGGCTTTAAGATTGGTTCCTTCCCTCCCCCAGTTTCCTACTCAAATCCAGTGCCTGACTGACATTTTCTAGTAGTTTGACAATATTTCTTGAGGAATAGTTTGTGATTCCGGTGCAGATGTCTTCATTAGTGTTGCCTTTACATTGAGGAAAAAGCAAAACCCGTTTGTTAGAATTACTGCACGTGTTTATGGGGAAAATATTTTTTTGAAGACTAGAATTAATGTAAGTGAGCAAAAGAAGTTGGTCAGCTTGATTGTGGAGTGGTGGTAATAACTAAACATCCCAAAAGACGGTGAGCTGAACTTAAGCTCCCTTGGACTCTGAACAGAATAGGTAGGAACTTGGACTTGCCATTTGAAAACTGTGACCAGGTACTTTGGACCTCAGAGGCAGATCAGTCAGTAGCCTAAAGCCATTTTAAGTATAGGAACTATATTTGGATTATATTTATATAAATTTGAACATTAAGTGTAATTTTTCCTCTCTTTCTTTTTTAAAGAATATTTGTTAAACTCAAAGCTAAGCAGCTTTGTTTTTTTTAAAAAATATATTTTATTGATTATGCTATTACAGTTGTCCAATTTCCCCCCCTTTATTTCCCTCTACCCTGCACACCCCCCTCCCACCCACATTCCCCTCTTTAGTTCATGTCCATGGGTCATATATATAAGTTCTTTGACTTCTACATTTCCTATACTATTCTTAACCTCCCCCTGTCTATCTTCTACCTACCATTTATGCTTCTTCTTCCTTGTACCTTTTCCCCCTCTCTCCCCACCCACTCCCCTGACGATAACCCTCCTTGTGATCTCCATTTCTGTGATTCTGTTCCTGTTCTAGTTGTTTGCTTAGTTTGTTTTTGTTTTTGTTTTAGGTTTGGTTGTGAGTTTGTTGTCATTTTACTGTTCATATTTTTTATCTTTTTCTTAGATAAGTCCCTTTAACATTTCATAGAAGAAGGCCTTGGTGATGATGAACTCCTTGAACTTGACCTTATCTGGGATGCACTTTATCTGCCCTTCCATTCTAAACAATAGCTTGGCTGGGTAGAGTCATCTTGGATGTAGGTCCTTGCCTTTCATGACTTGGAATACTTCTTTCTAGCCCCTTCTTGCCTGCGAGGTTTCTTTTGAGAAATCAGCTGACAGTCTGATGGGCACTCCTTTGTAGGTTACTGTCTCCTTTTGTCTTGCTGCTTTTAAGTTTCTCTCTTTATCTTTCATCTTGGGTAATGTAATTATGATGTGCCTTGGTGTGTTCCTGCTTGGGTTCAACTTGTTTGGGACTTTCTGAGCTTCCTGGACTTCTCGGAAGTCTATTCCCTTTGGCAGATTGGGGAAGTTCTCCTTCATTATTAGTTCAAATAAGTTTTCAATTCCTTTCTGTTCCTCTTCTCCTTCTGGCACCGCTATGATTCGGATGTTGGAACGTATAAAGACATCCTGGAGGTTCCTAAGCCTCTCCTCATTATTTTGAATTCTTGTTTCTTCATTGTGTTGTACTTTTAATGTTTCTTTCATCTGGTCCACACCATATACTTGAGTACCGTTTTTCTTCCCATCACTGTTGGTTCCCTGTACATTTTCCTTTATTTCACTTAGCATAGCCTTCATTTGTTCATCTAATTTGCGACCATATTCAACCAACTCTGTGAGCATCCTGATTACCAGTGTTTTGAACTGTGCATCTGATAAGTTGGCTATCTCTTCGTCACTTAGTTATATTTTTTCATGGAGCTTTGATCTGTTCTTCCATTTAGGCCATTTTTTTTTTTTTGTCTCCGCACGCCTGTTATGTAGTAAGGGGCAGAGCCTTAGGTGTTCACTATGGCGGGGCAGCCCAGGTCGTTGTGTTGTGATGCTGTTTGTGGGGGAGGGTCCGAGAGGGAACAATGCCACTTGCTCCACTCTCTGCCAGTTTTCAGTGACTTCCCCCACTACCCACAGCAAATTGAGTCCTTCTGGTGCTAATTCCCGGGTGGGTGGGCTTGTGTACGCTCTAGGACCCCGTGGGTCTCTCCAATGAGCTCTCCTGTGTGGCTGTTTCTCCCGCTGCCCCCACCTCAACCGCCACAGGTGTTTTCAATCAGAGGCTTTGAGGCTTTATTTCCCCGTGCTGGGACCCCGGGCTGTGTGGTCTATCTCGCTCCCCAGTTGTTCCTCCCAGTTTATCTGCACGTGGGTGTGGGACGCTGGTCTGCCAGCCGCCGTCCTGCTGTGAGTCCTCTCAGCCCTGCTGCCTGTCTCTCTCTCCTACCGGTCTGGGTGAGTGTTTCTTCTTTAGTTCCTTGGTTGTCGGACTTCCATACAGTTCAGTTTTCTGTCAGTTCTGGTTGTTTTTTGTTTTTAAATTTGTTGTTGTCCTTCTTTTGGTTGTGCGAGGAGGCACAGTGTGTCTACCTACGCCTCCATCTTGGTGGGAAGTCCTCCAAAGCCATGCAGCTTTGATAATGAGTTGACTCTGTTTCTTCCTTTACCACCTCATTGTTCCCCTTCCCTTCCTAAGGCAGTATTGTACAACTTCGGTTGTTTTTGCTTCAAAAATTTGAGTGAGAAACTATCATTTTTTTTGCAAGGCGCCTGTTTATAACCTTGTTCAAAAGTAAATGTTCCCATATACTTATGAAATAAATTTCCTTTTGTAATTTTGGTGGTGGAAAGGATTGGTTCATGCGAAGTGATTCTATTCTCCTTCCTTTTGTGGTTTGATAAGAATAAACGCAGTAACTGTAGTTGCTCTGTAAGTATATAAAACAATAAGAAAAATTGCATGTATCCTTCAGTATTAAATTCATATCAGGAAATGAGGCTGCCTTCTTGGTGTGTTGGATACATTCTCTTATTAGCCTGTGAAGGCAATGACTAGTTTAGTGATTCACGTTGTAATAAGGAGAGTTTCTTATTTTTCTAGAGTAGTTAAAAATTTGATTAATGTAGATTACCAATGTTGGTGAATTGTATGTTGGTGAATTGTATGTTGGTGTGCTTTTTCGTCACTGGTAATTTAAGAATATATGCTATCTTTGAAGGGAAAAATGGTTTATAACTCCCACATAGGAGGAAAAGGTGATACCCTTTGATCTTTTGCATAAAAGATGATTCACGACATCCAAATCGTTCATTTTATAGGTATTAAAAATGTGTTACTTTAAGAATGATGAAGAAAGTGCTTCACTGCAGCATTAGTAGCTAAAAACCTAACGGTATGTGTTCTTTTTTGGCCTTGGCGATATTCAGGGTGATTTATGTATATGCTGTATATTGATTTAGTGTGATTACTGTACTTAAGTTTCTTTACTCTCTTTCCCATATTTTCTTATTTTGCTAGCTTCATTGATTTTATAGTGATCCATTTTTAGTAACTGGGAATTTCTTATGTATCTGACACAGGACATCACGCTCTGTTCTTTCTGTTATTCTTTGAAGAGAAAGAATAACAGATAATCTCACTCAATAATTTATTATGATCACAGGATTCCTGGTGGTTAATTTTCAAAAGAGGTGACAGTTACGAACCACAAGGAATTTTCAAGAAGTTTCCTCTTATTTTGCTTGATGGCAGGAATTAGAATAAAATGGTAATTCTAATTTGTAATTTTTAAAGATAATTTATGGAAATTTGGGGTTTAGCGTGGCAGCCTTATAGCAATCGATTCCTTTACCTCCCTAGCTCTACATGCTCTCTGGTAGGAGGTTGGATCCTGTCTTAAGGCCTACATGGGATAGGGCAATACTCTTCAAACTTAATGTAGGAATTGCCTGAGGATCTCTGTGAAATGCCTGCCCTGGTTCAGTGTGTCTGGGCAGGGCCTGAGATTATGTATTTCATGCAGGCTCCCAGGTGGTCCTGAGCGGTGGGTGGGGGGAGTGGGAGTGGGTCAGTGGCCATAGCTTCACTTGTCCACTTGCATCAGCGGCTGCTGGCCTTTCCTCTTGAGGATGCTTTTGATCCTTAGGGCTTGATTTCCTGAAGTTCAGTTTTGTTTGTTTTTTATTAATTTATTAGAAACATTATTCAAAATGCTTGTTGCCCTTTTTGCCCAGTCAAATAGGACCTAACGTGAGAAGAGTTGCCCCTCTTTGTTGTTATTTTAAATGATTGTGATTAAAATCATTTGGTAATGTTTTTCATACTGTCCTCAATATCCTGCCCCTAAGATAAACCCTAAACCCAATTGCCATTAAACAAGGTATGCTAGTTGAACCAGGGCAGTAGTCGAAGGGAATAGAAGCTTTCAATTTTTTTGGACAATGATATTTCAGGTATAGGGATTACTTTGTTATTGTTACTAGTAGGTGTCTTTTTAGTTCACCTAGGGTGTGCGCCCTGGCCACAGGTTTAGTAATAGGTAACCTTGAACCCAGCGCTAAGCTCAATGCATAATTTACGGCCAAGAGCACTGGATTCAAACCCCAACTCTGCCATGTGTTTAAGCCGTGTGACTTTGGGTGAATTGCTTATGCTCTGTTTCTTAACAGAGAGCGTAGTATTTTCCTCATTGGGTTGTTGTGGGGTAATTGAGGGAGGTAATAAATGTAAACTGCTTGTTAGCAGTCCTAGGATAAGCGCAGGTGGTAGTGGTTACTCTCCCAAATAATCAGCCCGAACTAATCACTGAGATCATCTGCCCTGCTTCTTTGCCCTCCTAGCCCAGCTTGAGCTGTCCTGGCCCATTTCTACCCCACTGCCTTTTTTCCTCTCCTGGAGTTGGTGGTACAGAATGGACATGGTCTACTGATTCCCCACAATAATTTGGGTCCGTTAACCTGCACTTTTTGGTAACCCTCCCAGAGAGGTGGTAGTTGACTCATTTATTTATAGGACTCTAAGGCAAGAGGATCCCAGTCTCCTGGCAGCCTTTCCCAGTCCATCCAGTTGCAGACATCACAAAGAAGCCAGCTCCTCCGGGTACAGCCTTCTCCGAAGTGGCCAGACCATTACAAAATGGCCCTTCACAGACTCTTGTTTTTAGATGACTGATGATGCTTTACTCTTGACCTTTGTATCACGGGCCTTTCCCCTTCTAACCCTTTAATCATCTCTTAAAAATATCAGTCATCAAATATTTATTGAGTGTTTCCTCATAGGCCCACAGGCTCCTCTGCCCCGAATCCCACGCTCATTCAGGGAGCAGCCCTGGCCAGTTTATTGGGTGTTTGTTTTTTAGGGTTGTGGCCACGGGCTGAGCATTCTCAGTTTTGCTCTTGGAATTAAGGTGTATGTGCAGAGCACGTGCTGGCAGGGGTCCGCCCAGTGCCAGGTCTGTGGAGGGGCATCCTCTCCCTTGTTGTGGTGGACAGAGTGGCCGAGCAACTGTGCCACCAGGTATTTCAAACCTTTTAAGGCTTTTTATGATTGTTTGGGCTGGAACCTCTGAAACCCGTTTTGGTTGGGGTCACCACAGTTGAGTTTCCCCTTGGCATTTGGTTGGGAGGCACCCCCTGGGAGTGAGCACAAGCCTGGGGTTTGGTTGGGTAGTCTCTCGCCTGTAATTCCTAGTTGGAAACTGAGCTGGTTCTGAGGAAGTTGCTGTGGGCTTTAGTGTAGGCCTTCTACCTGAGGAATGTTAACCAGATTGCTAGCATTGTTACAGCAGTTGTGAAGGAAGGGTTTAACAGTGCCCACTGCAGACTTCTGTTGGCTGGTCATCTTGAACCCTGCCCCCTTATATTTCCAGGGTGGGGCAAAAGCAGGTTTATAGTTGTTCGTATGGGAAATACTACAGAGAAATAAACAATTACAAGAATAAACTCTGTTTCACCTGCTCACAACTGTAAACCCACCTTTGTCCCACTCTGTATAATGTCGTGTGAGGGGATTTCCTATTCTGAGAGCACTTCACATCTGGGCCCACCCCTGCAGGCTGAGGTTGCAGGGCCTGAGCTGGTAGAATGGGTGCAGGAGAGTGCTGGGTGCCGGCTGATTCCATCACTCCACTTTGCAGAGGGGTGCACTCCCACTGTTTGTAGTTGGTCCCAAACAGGTAGATAGATGCCTTTGGTTGTTGATTTATAGTTTTCACCACCCTAAATTTCATTCTTCACCATCATCTTTTCCTATGATGTTGTTCAACTTAGAGTTAAAGTTGGTTTTGTTCTTGGTGGCGGTTGTCGTCTTGTTTCCATCTGTGGAGAGTTTAGCTTCAGGCTTAGAATGGGGTTCTGATGCGAGAGTAAAGCTGCTTATTTCCCCGTGCACTGTGACCTTGTAGTTGGGTAATAGGCAGAAGCAGATGTCCTTGTTGACAGAATAAGTGGAGTTCAAGGGGTCTTAAGGATTCTTGCTCTTGTTATCTTCTCCCTCTCCCTTTCCCTCCACCCTGTCTCTTGGTATACTTCTTTTAATACCTAGTATTCTGTAGGCGAGAGATGTGTTTGCCAGTTCAGATGAAGTTTTAGGAATTACTAGGCAGTGTGTGAATGTTTACAAGTGATCTCACCATTATGTTATATATGTATATATACATTACTTCGAACTTTTTAAAGGAAGCATTCACTGTTGTGGTTTTGGCTACAATTTTTACAATGTAAAGAAGAACTCCAGTTTACATTTCTAGAGGCTCACATGTGGGACCAAATCTGTCTCTTTTTTTAAATGTCTGGTTTTTCAAAGCTGTACCAACAGTTCCTGGGTTTCAGTTGGAAGTACCTTCAGTTTTCATACTTTGAGGTCACAAATGGCAGATGCTTTAAGTGCTTCTGCAGTCAGGTGGGACAGTTGTGTGGCGCGTCCTGAGTGTCCTCTGGAGTTGAGTGCATCAACCCCAGCAGCAGCAGCAGCAGCAGCAGCAGAAGCAGCATCTTGGTCATGGTTTCCCACCTGCACGCCCACCCGCCTCCTTTCTTATTATCAATGGAGCAGTGGTTGTTGGGTCGGCAATATTTTATCTTAGTGATTGTTCCATCATGCCCAGGTTCTGGGGAAATGAGAAGAATACAGTCTTCTTTAAGCTTCTGTTCAGGTGCTTTAAGAAATCTTTAAACTCTATTGCAGTAACACATATAGAAGTGTGTACAAATCGTACTGTAGAGTGGGAGCGCTCACAAACTGAACGCACCTGTTCAGCACCTAGATCTAGACACGGAATCTCATCAGCTCCTCTTTAGAAGCTATCTTGACCACCATACTTTAGTTTTGAATTGATTCACAAGAGGAGGGCAGACCTGTGTTCAAGGAAGGCAGGAAGAAAAGGACGTGGGGCAAGTGGAAAGGGGAACAAATGGAAGGTGGTAGGGAAGATTGACAGCTATCTTTTCTCCTGACCTCATCCTTCTGCCTTGAAGTTCAGATATCTGTTTTTTTGTTCTGTTTTTAGTAGATTGCAGTTGACACTTACATTCAAACTTTAAAATGTCCTCAGAGCTCCGCTTGGGAAAGGGATTGTGGTTTCTAAAAAGACGTATATCTCCCCCACCAAGGGATCTGACCAGTCCATTCCTGAATTTCATTATATAGTACTCGAGGGTTTTGAAGTTGCCCTGGATATTTTTCCTTTTCTGATGATGCATTCCCATAAATCAAGAACAGTTTTTATTGTGGGGGGAAATTTTGTATATTTCTGTACTTAAGCTGTTTTTTTCCCTCCTTTAATTATGTGAGTAGTTTAATTTCAGACCTATTATTAGTAGCCAATGAGAAATACATTCATAGCTCAAATTTGCTGGTATAGTACAGCCTGGTTTCATTTAATTTGTGGAGTTCATTATAGTGCATAATTCATCAGGCCCAAGAAATCCAGACTCCCGGCTACTGTAGCTTAAAACTTAATTATTTTCTCTGGAGCCAGTCAAGTGACAGCTAAAACAAGCACTTGCTAAACTATAGGCCGTGACTTGGGTTTCTCGTTCCAACCTGAGTTCCAGTCTAATGTTCGTGCTATGGCGTGGTGGTGACAGAGCTTTCTTTCTCCTGGAATTCTCCAGTCTTCTGGAGTGGCGTAGCGAAATCTGTTTTTTTTTCCTCATGATGTCTCTTAGCAGATTCTAGCCATCTTCCTTAATCTTTGTCCTTTAAAAAAAAATTACTATCCCAGTGAGTTTTGTTTAAGTCCTTTGTGTTGGTTTAGGAACTCAGTCACCATTTGAACCTTTTTTTTTCTATGATGAAAGGCATTCTGAGTTTTAAATGGCTGATTAATAAGTGAACTTTTATTTTTTTGTTTAAGATTAAAAAAATACTTTTAATTGAGATTATTATGTTGACAAGTTTTCCACGTTATCTTCAGCCAAGCTGTGAGCCACCTACAGTTGTCCAGTTGTTGGGAGCGTAGTCGGAAGCATCAGGAACGCTGGCTGCAGCACTTGTAGCACCTGCTGTGGCCATCCGCACACTGCGGTCGCGTTGGTCAGGGGGTCTGCACCCTTCTCACAGTCACCCTGGGCTAGGCACTTTTCACCAGCTGTGTTTCTTCCAGGGAGGATTTCTGAACAGCTTCGGCATCTTTCAGGTCAGGTAAATGTATCACACGACATTTTTTATCAAGCACATAAACCTCTGCAGTCATTTAAAATAATCATGAATACAAGATCTTGGAAAGTCCAGCCCTCTTCTTGGCAAGTTTTTGTTTCTCCTGCCAGCGTTAACAGAGGGACCTTCTCTATGTCAGGAATGGTGGTGGGCACTTCAAACATCACACTTAATCTTCACCAAACCAACCAGAGACAGGTGGCATTACCCGATTTTACAAACTAAAAAAATTAAGATTCAGAAATCCCTAGATTATGCTGCTAATCTGACTAACCTGGGCCTACACATTCAGTGTTAAATCCATTTCTTCCGTTAGTCTACTGAACCTTAAATTAAATAAACTCTATTTCTCTACCCTCATAAAATACGAGAGAGTGGGAATTTGATGTCATATTGTAGATGGTATGAGATCATGGTGGTACACTGTGGTAGTCACTAGCCGCGTGTGGCTACTGAGCACCTGAAATGCCTTACTGGAGTTTAAAGGAATAATACGAAATAGGATAGTGGCTTCTTTGTACTTTCTGGGCTTCAGTAACTTATATATCAATTTTAACTTCAGAAACTTTAAGAAACTTAGGTAAGTTAAAAACTTTTTTTTTTTTTTACAATTTTATTTATTTTTAGACAAGGGGCTGGAGGGAGAAAGAGAGGGAGAAAAGCACTAATGCATGAGAGAAACATCTGCACACCCCCAACCTGGGACCTGGCCCCCACCTAGGCATGTGTCCTAACTGGGAATCAAACCAGTGACTTTTCGGTTCACAGGCCAGTGTTCAATCCACTGAGGCACAGCAGCCAGGGCACAAAATATTTTTTATTTCAACAAATTCCTTTTCTGTTGTTGCAAGTGAGTATGTCTTTGAAATTCAAAGATCACAGTGTTTTAGGTAACACTGTTTCCCTTTCATAAATCTCATGTTCAAAGAATAAGTAAGCCCTGGCCAGGAATCTCAGTTGTTTGGGATCTCGCTCTGATAGGCCAGGGTTGCGGGTTTGATCCCTTGCCTCGGCACATGCAGGAATCAGCCAGGGAATGTATAGATAGATAGGTGGACCAACAATTGATATTTTTCTCTTTCTTTTCCTCTCTCCCCCTCTCTCTAAAAATCAGTAAATTAAAAATTAAAAATTAGAGTAAATGAACTTTTTAAAAAGTGGACTATTTGAAATTGATTCTGCTTGTATTTTTTAAATAACCTCTTTACCAGCACTTATTGCTTACTTCAGGTCCTGTGTCTTGGTCTTCATCCCTCTTGAAGTGCATGTAGACTTGACATTGCTGTTAAAATAGGAGTCTGGCAGTGTTATGCCATTGCCTGTGTGCCATGCACAAGTCTAAGTATTTTACGTATATTAACTCATTTGGTCCTTACACCATCCGTGCCAGCATGGCACTGCTAGCCCCACGTCAGAGATGTGGGAACAGAAGTCAGGGGCCGAAGCTCACAGGCAGTCTGACTCTGGAGACTCATTCGTGGCCACTAAGGACTTAACGTTGGCACTTGTTTGTCATTTCGTGAGTCCGCCTGCCTTTCTGAAGAAACTGGACTTTAAAAAAACAAGCTATGTTTTAGAAACTTACTTCGTTTTCATATGAATGTTGGTAAAAATTGAGGAAGAGATAGTGATCGTTGATCTGTGTAATAACTTTTAAAAAACAGAGTTGAGACAATTACAAGAAATGTTATCATTGCAGTAATTTCTTCTTATTACAGACATATTACATTGAGGACCATAGGCTGTGAGGTTAAGTCAGATCCTTTACATTTTGAAAAGACACGCGGCTTACAAAGTAAAACTGCTGTGTAAGGTTACTGTGCTGTGGCTAGTGACTGAGCTGCCTCTTGGTGAAACTGGCTCTCACCAGCAGTTTGGGTGCCGTAAGTGTGCCGTGCGCTGCCGCTAGTACTTAGTCTGCATGGGGAAGCTTAATCATGGTTTTTGCTAGTTTCATTGAAAGAATGCAGTGGGGAGCCCTCTGGAGGGTTGGAAAAGTATAATTGAACACTGTAGACCTTTTTGGTTGACTGACTGATTTCCTGTGTCTCCGGCCCCATATTTCCCCCCAGCCCCTCTCCGCCCCCCACCCCATTCCCTCCCACTCCATCAGGATTCCTGCCTGCCTCAGCCTGAATACTTACAAGTAACTGCAATACCCATTTTGATAGTTCCTTGGACAAATTCCTTTCTTTTGAATTTAAGAGAGTAGTACCTCTTTCCATCTCTTTCGGCAGTTTCTGGTTTTGTCCCCAGAAGTAACTAAGTATTGTTGACCATCCAGCAGGCTCATTGTTCATATTCTCAGGGCTGAACAACCCTCTGCTCCCCTGCAGTTTTTAAATGACGATTTCGGGTGCCTCATTCTGGTCGTGGTGATCCTGGCAATATCTGTAACAAATGTGACCCATACTCTAAGCTTTCGGTGTACACTGTAACTGGTGCAATATTTCACATACCGTTTGACTCAGCCACTCTGATTCAGGAATTTGTTTGTGGCGCAGAGGTGGGTATCAAGTGTATTTCATTGGGTATCACAATGAAAGATTATAACCGGTAGGGGATTGCTTAACACATTGGGTACCGCATAGAAATCTCTAAGACATACGCCAGGGACCGCACGTTTTGGGGCAAACTGCACGTTATTTAAATCATCATAACTACAGATCGTCTCCGGAATCGTCAAAACAGTCATCTGCATCTTCGATCTCACTAGGAATATCTGATAAATTATCATTAAATACTTCTGGAAGTGTATCAGTTTCATTGGTTTCCTTCCTTTTTCTGAGAGACGGGGCATTTCTAAAAGCGCCAGGAACTTGAAGATGAAGACTATTCGAATGACCAAAATACAATGTAACTGCAATGCTTTATGGGTTCGTGCAATTATATAGTTTTTCATAGATTGACCTGCACGGTTTCCACCAATGAGATCGCTTCATTCGATGTGGACAAGACAGTGTGTTGACATCTAAGGTCCATAACAGATGGCACGTGAAAAACGAGAAAACTCGTGAGCGGTCCTTAACAGATGGCGTGCAAACCACACGAAAACTTGTGAGTGGTACACAGTGTGTTAAATTAGGGAACATCTATTTCTTGTAATCATTAAAATGATATGGTAGCAATATTATCTAATGAAAATGTAGTAACTGAAAACAAGTGAGAAATAGTATGTGCAGTGTAGTCTTTTCTGGGGTGGAGGTAAAATAATTTAGATAAATAGTGTATTTGTTCAGGAAAAGTACTATCAGAGGATACCAAAATCAACAGTATTTTATCTGTATGTGGTCAAAATAAATTTACTTTTATTTTTGTTTGTTCACCAGGGAAATAATTGTTGATCTTTTGTTGTATGCCTGGTGTGTGCTGAATGCCAGGCCCTCAGTGGGAAACTGGCTATTATGTTATTATACAGGGAGGGACAAGTACTTTGATAGATGAAGTGCCCAGGCTGCTGTGAGCACGTTTTGGGACAACTAGTATGTATGATGTGATGAAAGAAGACTTGCTGGACTTCACAGGGTAGAGACTTGGAGGGCAGGTGAGGATGGGGAACAGTATGTTTCAGAGTAAAGTATAAGGTCTCAGGTGAGAAGTAGCAAGCAGAAGTTTGGGAAGAGGGAGGGATGCTTGAGAGATAAGTCTCATTTATTTGTATTTTCTTGAAGAAACAATGTAATGTCTAAAAATGGTATATAGAATCTTCCCCTTGGAAAGAAGAGGGAGTGAGGGAAGCCCTGGGAAAACAGTGTGTGCCTCATGTTTTAAAGAGAAGCAGCTAATCCAGCTGTGGATTGAGGCAAGGGAGGTTTTCTCAGACTGGCTGGGCTTGGCTGCGTGTATCTGGGGAAACAGATGAACGTCAGCTAGCTTAATTTAATTTCTAGAAGTGCTGCTTAAATGCCTTTGCCTTCTACTACTAGTTAGAGCCAAACAAGCATGTGATTTATGTAAAAAATACATGAATATTAGTTTTTATCAGAACCCTGCAGAATAGTGTAAAAGTGATGATTCCTGCCATAGCACTTCACAGAATAAAATTAAGAAAATCAGTATTCTTTGTACATGACTAGTGACAGTGGAAAATGCTGTGTGTTGAACTTAACCATTTGCAGAGAGCACTAATCACACTCTCCCTTATTACCCCAACCCAAAGTGAAACAGTGATTTACGTAGTAAAACACAAGGTAAGTGGGACAAAGATGGCCCTGAATTCTAGTGTAGGGATTCTCAAGAAGGCGCAAGCCATGCTGTGATTGCCCTCCCCAGTTTCTGTCCCGTGCATTTCTTACGAGGTAGATCTAGAGAGATGGGGATGCCCGTAATCTATGTCCAGAAACTTCTGGAAGTTCTAAAAGGGAAGGGACCTACATTATTATGACTGATGCTTTCTTGGAGATGGCATTTCAACCTAGAAAATACTCAGAACCCTTTTTCTTTTGGGGGGGAGTCCACTTCTAGAAGTAGGGATTTAGACTAAGATCCTTATCCTAAAAATAGATCCTTGGATGTGCCTCTGCCAGGATGACTTGTAAGTCTTTTTGTGCCATGAACTGAGCTAACTTTGGTTTGTGGGCTGCTAGTTCAGTTCTGGGAATGTGTTCTGATTTTCCGTGCCTGCCTACAGTACCCTCCTGGTGCTCTTGACACCAGAAGGCAAGCACTGGGCTCCTTGGGGATGCTGACATTTGAGCTCCAGCGCTAAGGTTCTTTACATAGCACCTTTTTGTACCATGATTGCATAGTTCCTGTCATGCTTTTTAACAACAAGCTGTTGGGCTCAGAGACCCTTACATGTGGAGTATAGACTGGGGCAGGGGCTTCAGACCCCCATCCCAAGTCCAGGGTCCGTTCCCCCCTGCACCCCAGCTGGAATGCTGATCACGCGTTTCCCACCACCTTGGCAAACCCTGAGTGTGGTGAGCCAGACATGGGAATATAAATTTGGGGGTTTATAAAAGTATGAAAACTTGTGAGCAGGTCTTTTATTTCCACAGGTCAGTGTTTGATCTGCCTTTCTGCCCAGCACAGAAGCATATCCCTTAACACAAACCACAAATGGTACGCTGATTTAGCTTATAAAAAATGACTTCTTAGTTTTCATCTTTTACTTTTTCTAAAAGATAAAATCTTTTCCTTTAACTGTCCCAAGCCTTGAAAAAGAGTTTATATTGTAAATGTCTTTAATAAGTCACTTTGAATAACATGAAACTTAGGGGAATTTTCCACATTTGGACCAGTTTCCTGAACTATATCACCAGCTTGAAAGGGAGTTCATATTGTAAATGTCTTTAATAAGTCACTTTGAATAACATGAAACTTGGGGGAATTTTCCTCATTTAGATCAGTTTCCTGAATTGTATCACCTTAGGTATGGCTTTTTGTGCTGACTTATATTTAATTTGGGCAGCTACTTTCCAGAAAAAAAATCACCTTAAGCTAGTAAGTTTTCACAACTCATTGTATTGGATACCTTTGCACCCCTACTGCTCTTTTTTTTTTTTTTTTTAAATTGTAAGCCCAGGTTTAAAAAAAATCAGATTTATTGAAGTAAAAGTGACAAATGCAGCCATTTCAAGTAGAGTCACACCTCGATACTCACTGCCTTCAGGACTCGTCAAACCCTGCCCCCATCGCATTTTGACGAGAACAAAATGTTTCAGCAGTTGGCGCTTGCTCGGGATTTGGGATTCTTGACTTGTCTGAGTCACCACGCTGCCCCACAAGAGAAAAGGCTTGTCACTGGTTTAATTCGTTCAGGACTCGTTGGTTTTGGCGCTCATCACGAGTTGGGGAAGGAATTAACCACCAGTACCGAGGTACCACCACGTACAGTTTGATGCGTTTTGACAACTGTGTATGCCAGGGCATTCCACTGAGATATGCAACAAATACTTCTATCGCCTTAGAAAGTTCCGTTATGCTCCCTTGCAGCCATCCCCACCTGCCACAGTCCTGGGCCAAACTGACCTGATTTTTAGCATTGTCGTAAGACTTCATACCGATTGAAGCACTTTTGTGTCTAGGTTTCTTCGTTATAATGTTTTTGAGATTCATCCATACTGCCAATAGTTTGTTCCTTCCTTTCATGGCTAAATAGTCTTTTTGTCTTTTTCCTTCTGCCTTTCTATGGCTTTTTTGCCTTGTCTTCTCTCCTCTCAAATGGTCTGGTCCTCCCATTATTCCCTGAAGAGTCTGTTTCTCAACTGGGCATTAAAGCAACCTTTATCTTTCACAGATTCAAAAAGCTAAGTAGTGGAGAGATGATCCAGCTAGGTTCTGACATCATCCCTCCAGAAAAGGAGAAAAAGAAGCCAAAATATTGAGACTGAAGTTTTGGTCTGTAGTACCAGAGCTGGGACTAAATGCTGGAGCTCTGAATCAATTCAGTGTCTTTCCCTTAAACCAATTTGCAGTCTCCATTTCCACAAAGTATGTGAGCTGTTTTGTTAATTGTGTTCCTGAAACTTAATTACTTTGGAAAAGAATTCAGTGCAGAATATCACCTAGTTCTGCACTGGGCATCTGTCACCTGCCTTTCTACGTACCTTCTTTTGATAGCAAGGAAGAAGCGTGCTCGTTCCAAACAGCAAGGAACCACGGCCTTAAGTAAACAGGAAGATGTCTATAATGTCTGCCAGTGCAGTTGGCTCCGTGTGCCTGGTTTGTGCACACTGTGACTTCTCATTTTTTTTCTCATCGAAGAGAGTGCTGTGTTGAGAAAAGTGTCTTGTCTGGGGCGGTCGGGGTGGCCTGGGTTTGGAATCCCTGTATGCCGGCTCCTCCTGCCCTAGAGGCTCTGCACAAACACTAAGAACTGGGACACAGTTCCCACAGGTCTTGGATTTCGTACCTCCTCTTTGGTAGCTTCATATTCCGAAGAGAGCCAGCTTTTCTGGGAAATCTTTCAGAATTGAAATGACACGTGTTGCTGGTCAAATCAGAGTGTGCGTGTGATTGGTGCTTGAGCAGGACGTCGTGTGTGCACATGCAGTGTTGGGGGAACCACATCTGTTGAAGTTGTGGGGTGATGCACGAACCCTCAAAAACAATGTGTTTTCCTGCAACACTGGTGTTTGACTTGCAAATGTGGGTAACAAGAAGTCTCAAACTAGGCTTGGTGGACACATTCCCTTGCTGATGTGTAGGGACTTGTTGACTTAACTACATATTAAGAACTGATTATTAGAAAGTTAGTTTCTTCTCACTTGGGAGTTTTCAGACAAAGAAGTACCTCAACTATTGGTTTGGCCAAAAAGTCTGTTTGGTTTTTTCTATAAAATAAAAGACACATTTTTCATTTTCACCAATAACTTTATTGATTTGGATATCTTGAGTATGTTGGCTCTCTCTCGCGTGGTATAACGTTGATTGTTCTCAATTAATGTCTTGATTTGATTGCTATCAACTTCGACGGGTCTACCCAACTAGGGAGCATCGTCCAGTGAAGAAATGTCCTGCATGAAACTTTGCAAACCACTTTTGACACGTTTGGTCAGTCACAGTACCTTCTCCATACACTGGAGGAGTTTCAGTTTTTTGCGTTTCAGTTGTGTTTTTACCTTTCTTGAAATAATAAAGCATAATATGCTGAAAATGTTGTGTATCTTCTTCCATCTTCAATATTAAAATGGCTGCACAAAAATTCACCAATTTCAGTAAGTTTTTTAAAAAAATGCATGGTGATGACAGCTGTCACAATACAATCTAACAAAAATGTTTCAGAGGAATTAAAGACAATTAAGAGCTACTAGAGCCATCTTTCGCAAAAAACCAAATGAACTTTCTGGCCAACCCAATACAATATATTTGTCACCTAAGCTTTTCTCCTAATGACAACTGAGCCTGGCCCTGGGCGGGATAGGGTGGGAGTTTGTAATTACTCTTGTTTGTCCCCTCCCCCAATAGCTTTCAACAGTCTGCTGGCGCCTGGCTTCCCCTGAAGCCCTCATGGGGGCCCTTTTTTGTTCTTTTCTCTTTATTATTTTGTTTGCATAGAAAACATTGTATTTGGGCCCAAGGTCTAGCCAAGACAAGTCATTTTAACTTAGGATAGCAGTTCCTCAAGTGATATTATTCACAGGTGAGGATACCAGTGAGGCTTCTGGAGGTCAAGGAGCATTCTTACCTGACTCCGGTAGCGAATGGCAAGACTAGTCTGGTCTTGACTTTTCTGTCTTGACCTCCCCAGACCTCCCCTCAGTGCCGCTGTGGCTCTCTGCATGGCTCATGTCATGTGTTCCCCACGTCATCTGCCGCTCCTGCCAGTTATCCTATCTCATTACCCTTTTATTTCCAGCGTTCACCACTACCTCAAACACCTCATTTATTATTTACTTGTTTCTTATTTTCTCTACTCGAATATAAACTCCATGAAAACAGGGCTTTTTCCCCCTTGCTCATACACTTTCCTCAAGCACCTAAAACAGCGCCTGGCGATTGGTAGTTTGCAATTGTTGAAGGGATGAATGAGTAAATAGTGCTTTGGCATTTGCCGTAGTTCAGATTCTGACTTCTGGTGTTAGACTTCTCACAGGCAGGGCTTTAGTTCAATAAGGGATATTGAGTGCTAAGTAAAAACCACACACTGGATTTAACTCATGGTTTGCTGCTTGTGTGTTGTGGCTGACAGTCCCCTAGAAATATAGTTGAGGCCTTGCAGTGACAGGAAAGAGGGAACCTGAATTTGAAAAATGGCAAAGGGAAATGATAAAATGCAACTATCATAAGTAAATCTTGGAGTAAAACTTTGGGGACTGTGAGGTGACTTGACAGTAATAATTTATGAATTATTATTGTTATTATTTTTGAGTTTTTTCCTTCTTGGTTTCTAGACCTCTTTGGTAAAGCAGAAAATGTACATACCTGACCTGGTTTGTTTGGTCCTTGATGCCCAGGATTTTGGTTTAGACAAATTCCAGACACATTTCTTAAACATTTACAACATATGCCAGGCCCTATTCTAAGCATTTCTCATGCAATTCAAACTCACTTAATCCTTAAAAGATAGGAGCTGTTATTCAGTGTCACTGCATTCAGCAGAAAGGGAAAGGATTCATGAAGTGAAGACTGTCAGTCAGAGCGCACACACCTGGACATCTCTCCAGACCTCCTTGGGCACAGGGAAATAAATACCTGCGTGATGCAGTGGAAGAAAGAGTGGCATGCTTCTCCAAAAATTATCAAGTATGTCCATTCTGTGAGAAAGGAGAGTTTAGATGGGCTTTCAGTACATACATGACTTTTTTAAGACACAGACTAGTGGGACAGTCTGTAGGATTACAGAGGGTCAGCACCAGAGCGTTGGTCTCTTGGAGTGGTGTTTGATTGACGCCATTATGGGTGGCTTAGCAAAGCTGATGCCTCCCTTCCCCCACTGATAATAGCCGTCTTATCACAAGGTCCTAAGAATGACTGTGTGACTTGCTGCCTCATCTTGAACTCCAGTTTCAAACGCAGGACTGATCATTAGCATGGGGAACACTCTAGAGTTAGCAAGCCCTGGCGTGAAGAGTGGAGCCGGGTTTTGACCCACAGTGCTCGCGCACTCAGGAGTTGGCATGAGTCCAGACCGCTGCAGCGGGAAGGCCTTAGTAATGGAGTTGGGGCGTGGGCGACTCAGGTCACTGCTGGGCCCCGATAATTGTGGTGGTCCTGAGGTACTGGGAGAAATGAGCCCTTGGTGCCCAGTTTTCTTTGTCTAATTCAGTTAGAATTTTCAGTCTGATACTGTAACCAGAATTGGGAAAGTGCCTTAATGAGGCAAGTCCTGTGGTGTGTGCCAGCTGGGCCCGGTGTGCCTGTTGGATGTATTCAGTACTGCTATTTCTGACTTTTGAAATATAATTTTTTAATGTTTCCCACATCTGTGAAATAAAGTGATGCTTTTAAAATTCATCTTCTTCTTGTCTTCAGACCATAATTCATTTACAGGGGTCCTTCTTCCTTTTGTTCCATTCCAAAATGTTATTTTATTAAGTATTTTCTCACCTAATACTGCAAGTGCAACTAATAATACTGCAGGTATAACTAAGGTGGGGGCCTCTACACGTCTCGATTGTGACAAGGGAGCTGCTTGCTTGATAACGTACATGAAATACAGATTCTGTTGTTGTTCAGTAGGGGTAACCAGTTAGGAATATTTTATCATGAAGATTGCTTCTTTGATAATTTTGACGTTTGTTCCCGAGTATAGTAGAGATTCTCCTGCTTTGCACTCCTCAGAAGTGAGGACATTTTGGACTGTGCTCGCCAGTCATAGTGGTGGTTTCAGAATAAAGGAGAGCCACTTTATTTCCCTTTAAGAATGGGAGGTCGCTACTAGTGCTCACAGGGAAGCACCAGGTACTTCAGTTTGCTGTGCATGTGGGCAAGTTGACAGAAAGGGGGCGAGAAGAACACTGATGAGAGTGAGCTGTGGGGGGGCTTTCTCTCAGACCAGTGAATTGGGGATGAACCCATAGGCCCCAGCAGGGTCATTGCTGTTACTTGAAATCAGTGAGTCTCCTAGTTAGAGAATACAGGGAATGAAGAATTCCCTTACTGTAATGTCTATCTTTCCCATCCTCCCACCCATCCATCCATCCATCCATCCATCCATCCATCCTTCCATCCTCTCTTTGAAGAGCTCAGCTACTGTTCAGTTTTAAGATGTCTTTGAAGAGGGATACTTTGGTAAAGAGGGCGGCTTGAAGTCAGACACTCTGGGTTTGAATCTCAACTTTGCCTCTGCTTGAATGGCCTTGGGCAAGTCATTTAGCCTGTCTGATTAATCTGTGCCTCAGTTTTCTCATTTGTAAAAAGGGGATAATAATAGTAGTACCTTTGACTTAGGGTTGTTGTGGGGTTTAAATGAGTGTGTGTCAGGTCTAGAATGAGCCCCTGTAGACACTTTTAAGTATGAGTGGTTGTGATTTATTTTTAAGATTTTAATTTATTTTTAGAGGGTGGAGAGAGAAGGAGAGGGAGAGAAACATGGGTGTCACACATCGATGAGTTGCCTCTCACACTCTCCCAACTGAGGACCTGGCCCGCAGCCCAGGCATGTGCCCTGACTGGGAAGCTGAACAGGTGACCTTTCAGTTTGCAGGCTGGCACTCAGTGCACTGAGCCACACCAGCCAGGGCTAGTTGTGATTTTATACTTTCTTTTTCTACCAGTTATTTATAATCAGAAATGGTGCATTGTTACAGCATTTAACTTGATTCTATCAGTTCAGCAATATAATTTTTTAGTGAGAAGTAATTTTTTACCATTCCCCTGTGGTGGTAAAATTTACCAACTCCCTAGAGAATGGGGAAGAAACAGCTCTTAGAACACAGTTCATAAACAATCTGTCTGTAAAACAGACAAGATTAGCAGGCCAGTTTTTGTCTCTTTCACTTGAAAATGTACTAGTTTTGCTTCTGAGGTGGTTATGATTTGGTGTCACTTTTGGAGTTGAAGGTGATGAATGGATTTGTGAGAAAAGATAGACTTTTGTTTGAAATCTGAGATACTCAGCAAACATTGAGCTAACAGTAATTCCCCCCAAAACCCCCTAGGAAATTTTTACATTTAATTCAGTAAACCTGTAGTCTTGTCTCTTGAACTTAAATTTTGCCCTGCTTATGACATCGATAAAGGTGTTTTTCCAAACACCGGATTACTTATACTGTGTAACCCGTGGGGCCAGAATCACAACCAGAACATGTCCTTGTCCTTTGCGTCCCTGAGGTGTTGGCTTGGAATGTATTTTGGGGGTTTAGTTTGAATTAGTTGCTCCTGTTGAGAGTTTCAAATCTGAGGAAATGCCAAGGCTGCCTCTGGGTATTTGCTCTAGGCAACCACTGTCTCCCCCGTTATCCTCAGTATGGGTATACCCTTGTGGGGGGGCATTTATTCCTTCAAGGGACCACACAAAGCTGGGGTGTACAGAGGTGGCTGAGGCCAGAGTAGGGAGGTAAGATGGTGGTCCCCATCACAGGATTGTTTCTAACACCAGTCCTGCTCCCACAAAATGTGTGTATTTAGGCCTTCTTTCTCCTGCCATGTTTGCTGCTGGCGGGGCCACCTGAGGTGAGAATCCACTGTTTTCTGTGGCGCTGAGATTTGCTGATGCTCCTGGGCATCGAGCGTCCCCTCAAAAAGGGAACATGACAGTTGTGAGAAGAAGAAGGGTCACACAGGCAGGTCTTGCTCTGCCTTTGTGTTTGCAAAGAAAAAGCTGAAGTGCAGGGCCTTGCTGGATAACGAGTGGATACACATTTTGGGATTGAAAGGTGAGTGGAGAAGCCAAGGGAGAAAGGAACAAGTTAACTGCAGTTAGGCGTGCCCCGGCCCCGCTGCTCAGGTGGTGTGCTCCCTGCAGTTGCACGGCCCTCTGGGAGAAGCAAGTTGATTACTGCAGGATTTTGTGGTAGGATACCTAGGATGTTTTACATACCCAGCAAGAACTTTGTGGGTTTCTTGATTTTTGTTGCTGTTGCCACCTACCTACAAGGAGAAAAGTTTGCTCTGCCGCTCTCAGCTGCACAGTAGCTGGGACAAACGGGCAAGGGACCCACATGCTCTTGAAGAGCTTCTTATGACATTCACCAGAGGCAACCCTTCACCCGTTCCCATTCCCCAAGGCATCTCAGAGGAGTGTCATTTGGGGCAGGCCTGATTCACTGGTATGACCATGCCAGGGCTAGCCTCCCTCATTAGAAAATATTTTTTTGGAGCAGAGACAACAACGGATGGGAAAGGTAACAAAAACCTCTTCAGATTCCCGGATTGCTCAGGATGTTATAAACAGTAAGTGCTGCCTTTGATCTTGGAGGGTGGTGTGGAGTAGGCCATAGAGGGGGGTGGTGGTTATTGAGAAGAGAGCTGGAGCCAGACAACCCTAATGGCTTGTCCAAAGGCTGCTGTGAATCTCAGTGGCCAAAAGCTCTGTACTTGCCACTAATTTCTATTTTCTTTGCTGTGGTTGGCTTTATTAAAAGGGCATAAGGAAGCAGCCTAGACATTCACTTCCAATCAGTATTCTGAGCTTAAGGGTGGGGGCGGGGGATGGGTCAGGCCTGGTGCTTTCAGAGACAGGATGACTGGCTTTATGGCTTACTCACTTTCTTGGGGGAGGGATGTATATGGAATCTTATAAATCATCAAAGAGATTCATGAGATGGCAAGCACAGATGTTTCATTCTGTTTGGAAATCTGGGGCGAATGAAGGCTGCTGCCGTAAACATAATTTTGAAAGCGTGGCTGAGACAGGCACTTACCACGTGTAACCTTTTCCTCTGCGTGGCTCTGCACTGGCCTTTATGGATGTGAATGAGATGGACTTAGCCTGCCTTTGGTTTCTGGAGCAAAACTGGGAAATGGAGTTTGTGCTTGAGAGGGTAGCAGGAAAAGTTTAAATTGAGTGTGGCCCTTTAACTTTCTATGAGGAAAAACTACCTAATCACTGGTGGCAAATTATGTAAATTTGATGCAATAATCAAGCTTCTTGCTCCAGTGCATTATTTACCTTTTGATTTCAGAGAAGTTCAGCCCCGTGATTCTTCCTTATTTGAACTGGAACTGAGGTCTGAGATAGTTGAGTCACACCCTAGTTAGGGAGTGTATCTATGTAAATACAAGTGGCACTGGCATTTCAAACAGCAGACGCAGCTACTTTATTAAAACTTGGCTAATTTAAGCTCGCCAGCTTCTTTCATGGTCATAGTTTGTTTTTCTCCGTGTTTCCAAACTTAAACCTTTGTTGTCACCCCCTTCGGCATGGCTCACTGATAGCTTCTGGTTTTGTGTGGAAGCCAACTGGAGGAAACTTCACTTGGTCTGGTGAGGCTTGTTAAGAGAATGGAAAGTGCATTGGTGTTTTAATTTTCCCTGCCGTTCCAGAACAATATGAAGGATGCAGGTAAAGTCTTGGTGATGCTGGTGATCCAGGCCATCTTAACTATGTTTTGTTTCCACCACAACTGATTTTGAAGGAAAGAGGAAAGCCTTTAATTTAACTAGGCAGCTCATAGAATGTGTTTTGAAAATGGAAAAAAAATGTGAAACTCAGTGATTGTACTCTATGTACTAATTTAGAGTAGATTGGTATTGGGGGGAGGGGCTGTCCTGTAAGTGGGTTGAAGTAGGTGGTGAAATGTTGACTGTTCATTATCAAAATGCTACATAAATGTGATCTGGAGGTTGTTTTGAAACTACTGTACTTTAAAATCATCTAGTATTCATTACAAAGCAGTTCCTAAACAAGACGAAACTGTATAGCTAGTAACAAAATGTTGCCTCTTTAATCAGGAATCTTTCTGGAACCAGCTAGGTTAGGTAGATGTTCTTCCGAATAGATAATATAGGAAATACTGTTTTTCATTTGTGAAATTAACCGCATGGCCTCTAAATTAAATATATTGCATCTGAAAATAAAACCCATAAAGAGCCATCTATAGTACTTTTTAGCCAAGAGTACACAAGAATATGATATTCTGTCTTTATTTAATTTGCATATGAAATATGACCTGCAGTTTGAAATAACCCTATGGTATCGGTACACTTACCCATCTTGTTTGCAGAGTTTTATGAAATTGTAGTGCTTTATTGGGGAGGGGAGGCAGTGTATTATAATGAGTAACATTAACTCAAAAAATATATTGATAGTTTAAGGCAGTATTTTGGGACTGGTTTCAGGTTGTGAGTAAATTAAAAATGCCAGAGGCCCTGCTCTGGTAGCTCAGTTGGTTAGAGCGTCGTCCTGTACGCCAAGGTTGCCGGTTGGATCCCCGGTCAGGGCACATACAACAGTCAACCAGTTAATGCATATATAAGTGGAACAACACATTGATGTTTCTCTCTCTCTTTTTCTTTAAAAAGAAAGATAAGCTAAGCAGTAGTGCCAGAAATTTAAAAAGTAATTTTGGGAAGAAAATAACTAGATGTCTTCAAAAATTTGAGTTTGATTTCTGAATGTTGTCAATTCTAAAAGACCTGAGCCTCTGCCAGTTTATATTACGTTGAGTTTTAATATCACCAATATAATCAGCTACCTTATAAGCATAAGGGGCATTGATTGTACAATTAATTCTTGATAGTTATTTGTGAATCATCCACTCTTTCTTAACTGAGGCTTACCGTGGCTATGTGAGTGTTCAGAATATTAGTTATAGAACACATTTTATTATGTGAAAGTACATACTTTCCCAAGGATTCAGTGTTAGAGCAATGTAATTCAAGTGATGTCTGACCAGGGCATATTTAACAAGTGTGAAAATCTTTTTGTGTGGGTCATGAGACTTTTGGTTTGTGGCTTTTTATGACTTCTGCTCTGTGTCTGTGTTCAGGTATTGGTGGCAGTGCAACCAAGCTGTCTCTTCAGAACCAGTACTGTGTCGGGGGACTTAGGCATTTCATAACTTGTCAGCAGAAAACACGCTTTCTTTGGCATCTCATGATGCTCATATTTACAGACCAATTGCTGCCCTCTTGTTGGGGTCAGTGGCAAAGCAAAGTAGCAACAAAAATATTTTCCTCGAAAAGATGAGATGCTAAATGTTAGATGTGAGATGTGTTAGATGTGAATTGACACCATTACTATTACTCAATAATAGTAAAATTGAGTTAGAATAGCATTCCAATTTCATAAAAGGCAGGCTTCTTAACTATTAAAGTTGGTGTGTATGCGTTGATGGCAAGGTGGGAAATCATAGGTCCTTATCGGTACAATGAAAAACACATAAATGTAATTTCAGTGTTACCAAGAATTACTTAGAATAATATAATGACCACTTTTTGGACCTTAGTTTTCAAGGGACAATGTGAAAACAAAGGAAAGGTGTGTGGGCCCTTGTGCTGATCCTATACCTGGTTAAAGAACAGGGTACTCAAATAGAAGAGCTATTCTCTGGACTAATTTAGTGCTGATTTGCAGTAAACAAAAATGTTGAATCACCCAGTGTATTTCCTTGTGCCCAAGAAGGTCTGGGCAGATGTCTAGGTGTGCACTTTTTGAGTAACAAGACTTCACTTTGTGAATCCTTTCCCTTTCTGCTGAATGAGTGATAGTGAGTAACAGCCTTTTAAGGATTAAGTGAGTTTGAACCACGTGAGAAATGCTTACAGTAGTGCCTAGCATATGTTGTAAGTGTTGAAGAAATGTTTCTGGGATTGTCTAACTAAACCCGAGTCCTGGGCAGTGTTTTTAGTCAGCATCTACATTAAGCTACTGGCTGAACCAAACTTTCATTTATCAGAACAGATGGTTTCTCTTGGTCATTCTATGAGGTATCTGTAACAACACTGGGGGTTACTGGCAGGGGGAGAGAAGGTTAGAGGATTTCCTAGCTACTTCCAGATTGCCTTCAAACAAAGCTTTCGTTCCCCCTGAATTCCGGAATATCAGATATAACCATAATGTAAACAGAACAGCATTCTCTTTGACCAGAGAGAAAAATTTCAGACTGTTCTGAATTATCTGGTTCATTTGAGGTTGGACTGTATGCCATTTGGTTGTAGGGGCAGGCTCATTCTAGTAATGCAGTGCACTTCAGCACTGAGTGAGCCGGCTCCCGGACTTCAGGTTACTTTCTGCCACAGCATAGTGCTCGTAGACTTTCTGGAGTCATTCAGACTTTTTTCTGGCCTCCCTGGGGCTGTGGTACGGGAACCTCTTAGATCTGTTTAGGTGGGTGGGCTTTTGCCTGCTAGGCAGCTGGGCACAGCCTGGTTTTCCAATGGCATTTCTCCTGGGTTGTTTGCTCTATCCACTAAGCACCTCTAAATTGTGTAGGAGCAGCTATCACTCGTTCTGTGCTTTTCATTTCTTACCATCAGAGCACTGGAGGAATGAGCTGGGGTGAACATGAACATGTGTGTGCATGTGGGTGAGTGCGTGCAGCTTACCTTAGCCTAATTTGGGTGTGCGCAGCTGTACAGAAATCCTGTCCTCCTGGCCTGACTCAGCAGCTTTCATAGATCTGTTGGTGACCCCCTCCCCCCAAAAGAAAAAAAACAGGGACAAGTTTTCCTTTTTTTTAGATTTTGTTTATTCTAGAGAGAGGGGAAGGTAGGGGGAGAGAATGGAGAAAAGGGGGTGACACCCTCCTCCTCTTGCTC
Organism: Macrotus californicus; assembly: GCA_007922815.1. Taxonomy (NCBI): domain Eukaryota; kingdom Metazoa; phylum Chordata; class Mammalia; order Chiroptera; family Phyllostomidae; genus Macrotus; species Macrotus californicus. Next base: position 72,363 of record VMDR010000620.1, read on the forward strand.
TCTGGTTGTATGTTGAGATGGTACAATTTTGGATATATTTGAGTTAAATAAAATGTCATCAACATTCATCTCACCTGTTTTATTAATTTGATGTGGCTATTTAATTAAAATTATTGTGTTGCTCATGTTAGATTGCTTTTGGACAACACAGGTTTATTGTGTACAAGGACCTTGGGGGCACGCCTGTGGTATTATGTCTTGAGTAAAGTGGACTTACATTGAGGCACACTTAGCATCTGGTAAAGTCACCTGTTGTAGGTGTACAATTCTATGAAGTTTGGCAAATGCATACAGTCAAGTAACTCATCACTGTCCAGTGCCCCTTTGTAGTAGTTAATCCTCTCTGTAACCACTGATGTCTTTTCCAGGTTTTCGGTGACTTTTCTAGAATGTTTTAAGTGGAATCATATAGTATTTTAGGGTTTTCAGTGTAGTTTCTTAATGTGTTTGAGATTCATCCATGTTTCACTCCTTTTTATTATTGCTGAGTGGTGTTCCATTTGAATTTACCACAGTTTGTCTATCGGTTCCTCGGTTCACGGACATTTGCCTGTTTCCAGTTTCTGGCAGTTGTTATTAGAGCTGCGTATAGGTCTTTGTGAAGTTGTGGTGTTCATTGATAGGCGCTCATGGCTAGTGTGTGTTTAACTGTAAGGAAATGTCAGTCTTTTTGCGAGTGACTGTATTCTTGCACTCATTCCACAAGGAATGTGTGAGGGCTCAGTTTTCTCTTGAGGGTTCACTTGTGTTTGGTATTGTGAGCTTTTCATGTCTAGCCATGTGAATAAGTATGTAGAAAATCTCACTGGTTTTAATTTGTATGTATTTCCCTAGTGACTGACGATGTGTTTATTTGTCCATTTTTAAGTTGTTTTCTTTTTTAAAGTTTTTTTATTGGTTTTATATTAGACAATTCTAATTTTCCCTCCCCCCCTTTCCCTTCCTCCACCCAGCCCACCCCCACTCCCACAGTCCCCTCTCCGTAGTCCATGTCCATGGCTCATTCACACATGTTCTTTGACTAGTCCCTTCCCCTTCTTTCCACTATTATAGCCTTCCCCCCTCTCCTCTAGTTGCTGTTAGTTTGGATTGTTTTATTATTATTGTGGTTTTAAAAAATACATATTGTGGCAAATATTTTCTGCCTGTGGTCTTTATTTTCTGTATTAGTTTGCTAAGGGCTGCTGTAACAAAGGACCGCAGAATAGATGGCTTAACTAACAGAAGTTTGTTTTCTCCTAGTTCTGGAGGCCGTAAATCCGAGATCAGGTTTGTTTCTTCTGAGGCCTATATCCTTGGTTTGTGGTTTCTCCCTGTGCCCTCATGTCCTCTTCGCTCTGTACATGTCCAGGTTTCCTCTTCTTTGAAGGACACCAGTGGTATTGTTGTAGCGCCCCCGTCAGTGGCCCCATTTCACACTCAGCGCCTCTTAAACACCTTCTCTCCAAATGCGGTCACACTCAGCAGTGCTGGGGGGTAAGGCAGTTGAATTTCGGAGGGAGTGGTCACAATTTAGGCTACAACACTTCCTAACATTGTCTGTTGTAGACAGAACCGTTTTTGTTGGATGAAGCCCGTTTTATCTTTATTATGCATCCTTTTTGTGTCCTAAGAAATCTGTGTGTAGCCTGAGATCACAAGCATTATCTCCTGTGTTTGCTCCAGGAGTCCAATAATTTTTTACGTTTACGCAGTGACTACTCTTGGAGTTAGGTTTTTGTGTGGTGCAAAGTATGGGTCAAGGAGATTTTTTGTTTGTAATGAGTGTGCTTTTATTTTGGATTTTAAACTCTAACAGTAATCCATGCCCTTTGACAAAGAATTTCAACAGCGTGGAAGGGAATAAAATAATAATACATTCTGTACCTTGTTCAATCTCTTTCTGTAGAGGAAATCTTTTCAGAGTTTTTCTTTGTATTTGTGTGTGATTTTATTTTTCCCGTTGAAGTGAGGACCGTACCACAGTTTTGAAACTTGCTCTCTTTTCACTTAATTTACAGGCGGCGGCCCCTGGTCTGTTTGGTTGTATTCCAGAGGTTGTGGCAAAGCACCTAAGGGCCTAGTGCAGGTAGCCCTACCTGGGGGCCTTTCCGATGAGTCCGTCCTGCAGCTCTCTGGCGCTGATGGAGGGGTGCCCATATTTTTACTCTCAAAATTGATAGCTTGGAAGTTTTAAAGGAGTGCTCGGATATCATGGATATCCCTTGTATCTATGTATTCCTTGTATCTATGCTCAACTTAAGTCCTTTTTTCTATGGTTGCGTTGTAGTGCGTGGTCCGTAGATATTGTAGTTTAAAAAGAAAACAAAAATCAATTCACTGTTGACTGTCAGGCTTCCTGTTCCGACATTGCACGTCCTCACATATCTGCCTGTGTAAACCTATCTGTGTCTCTGTTGAGTACATAGACTGTCCCGTTCAGGCGAGGTGCTTGGAGCAGGCATCGCACGGTTCACTTACTCTGCTGGGTTCTGGCCTCCGAGAGTCTGTTCTCGCCCCTGTACCCTGTCTTGTCCCCTGAGAAGTGAGGTTCGTTCTTATTTAGTCAGCAGGCCCATCACCTTCCCTTGCTGCTTTTTCACACACAGTTTTTCTTCTTACCTTCTTTCTTCACAAGGACTTTTAGAATCTATACCTTGTACCCAAGCACAGTCGTTCCTTTAAGCTTTGATTTCTCTCTGCATCAAGACATTTTTAATTGACAGCCAGTGTTTGCACTGAAACCAATTGCATTGAAAGTTGGCCTCAGTAGTGTTACTATCCATGCCATACTCTGATCTGTGCAATTTTTTTTTCTGTGTCATTTATAAGAAAAATGTTTGTCAAGAAACCCAGTATACTGATTTCTTGTTAGGGATCAACAATCTAGAAAAGTGTATCTTGGATATTCACAGCTCATCTTGGATTTATATAGGTGAATGTTTAAAGGCACTTTGTACCAGTCACTACCACACAGACGTCCCTCCTTATAATGGTGTTGTGAGTGGGAGGGTGTTTAGGGAGACACACTGGTCTTGTCCCCAACTCTGGGCGCTTAAATTTTGTGCCTCACTTTGCTTCATAGTAAAGGGGATTAGAAAGCGATCCTTGCCAGGCCTTGTGTCAGAGAAATTCTGCTTTTCCCTACACTTTTCCCTCCCTCTAAGTGGTTCTTAAAGTGTCACCAAGGGATCCCTGGGGTTATCAGGGTTCCTTTCTGGGAGTTGACAAGGTAAAAAGTATTAATCCCAGTAATACCAAAACATCGCTTTCCCTTTTCACTCTCATTCTCCCCACAGTGTGCAGTGGGGCTTTCCAGACGCCGCACACCATGTGACACCACAACAGTCTGGATTCAGTTAGGAGAGTCCCGTCGAATTCTGTTAGATCAGACCTTAAAGAGACGTGCAAAGTGAAAAACCTGGTCACATTTTTTACTACAGTTTTTATTTAGAAAATATGATTTTCATTAGAATGTTGTCTATGTTAAAGTAGAATGGTTTTGCTATTTGTTAAATGAGTTAACAGTTATTTTAAAATTTTCTGTTTTAGTTTTTTTTCCCCTTTGGTTTGTGAATATCAGTATATCCCATGTAAACACCAACCCTTTTTAGTCTTTGGAGTTCAAAGAACTCTTTAGCTGAGACTGTTTGAGAATTGCTGCTCTACCTATTTGTAGGGACTTGCAAACATTTGCAGACGCAGTGAAAATAATGTGATGTACTATGACACAGCCATCTCTTAGCTGCAGGGATGTCCAACTCACGGTCAGTTTATTTTATTTATACTTTTCTACGTCCACTCCTTGGATTGTAGTGAAGCAAACCTCAAACATCATATGTAATGGAATTATTCATATTATTTAATGTAATGTAATTATATTATTTAATGTAATTGTTATTTAATAATAATTTCATTATTAATCTTTAAAAGATGAGGATTCTATTTAAAGAAAACACCCGTGATAGTGATAGCCTAAAATATAGTTTCAAATATCAATAACTAGTGTTCACATTTTCCCTACACCTGTCTCTCATTTTGTTAAAGGTTGGTTTAAAGTAAGGCTCATACATTGAGATTGGTTGATTAAAAACATGAGTTTACTAGTAATCTAAGACCCCATCCTCTACCCCTCCTGCCCCTGCAGTGTGAAATTTGTTGATGAAACAGGCTGTTGGCCCAGAGGTACACCACTTTGAGTGTGCAAGCCTGTGGGCTGGCTGGCAGCAGTATTGGAGGCAGGTCTGAAACACTGTTTGACAGGGTTTTACTTTGAAGATAGAGCATCCTTATTTTTTTCACATTTCATCCTTCCCTCCTGATTTAGCCTCCACGCTGTCTTGTGCACATCTTCGTATTTCTGTCGCCCACCTGAACTTTTTCAGGGGTGCACATCTATGATATGTGTAGGGTTCAGTTGGTATCTGGAAACTTATGCAAGATCCTTAACTCCTTGCTTGAGTCTGTGAGTGCTTTCACACATGAGTACACAGTGTGTTTGAGAGTACAGGCATGTGAAGTCATAAATGCCTCAGAAATGTGCATCTAATGAAGCCCGAGAGTGAGTTCTGACCTGGGATCCTAGATAGGTGTAAATGGGAGTAAGGCTGGATTCAGCTGCACCCCTTCCGTGACCTGTGGTGCTTGTGGGGCTGGCCTGGGAGGAGATAAGAGGACCAGGAGTGAAGGACAGGATCAAAGCCTCACGAAGCCCATGGCAGGGTCTTGTACAGACAAGCCTGGCAGGTTTGTAGAATTTTGATTCTAGGGCAGTTTTACTAAAATCAGGTGAATGTGCTTGGAGACGAACAGGGCCTAAGTGAGATTTCTACCCTTTTATTTTTACATTCTCATTCTTCATGGTTCAGTGTCATTTCCTTGGTGAAGCTTCCATCCCCCCTCCCCCCAACACACACACAATTAGATGTATCCTCTGTGTTTGTGTCACTCTCATGTTATCTCATTCATATTTCTGTCACGAGCACATCACACAGGATCTTTTTTGTTTTCAGAGGTGTCTGTCCCTTGGTGCTGCCCTGGTTTTCTTTGATCCATCCTGTTAGCAGATTGCTGGTGAATATTTACCACAAGAACATACCCACAGAGGGACCTTGAAATTCAGGTGGCTCACAGAACTTGTACCAGAGTCTCCAAAGTCTCCAAAAATCATCTTTGATCATTTCTTACTAGCGATATTTACTGAGCACCTACTATGTACCAGACATTCTGTGAGATGTTCTTCACATGTATTATTTTCGATTCAGCTCTGTTTGCCGGTTGCCGTTTCTTCTGCTCCACTACCTTCTATCTGTAGGAACTGGGCAACTTACTGGAAGAAATGCTGTGAATTGAGTCCAATAGTAAAACATTATTTGGTATCATTGGAAGGATGAAATTATTAAACAGGTACCGTGATTAGCACATAGTACACATGTATTGATTGTTTACTCCTATTTTACAGAAGAGGGATTTGAAGCATAAACATGTCCATCAGAACTGTTCAGTGTAAGTAGTCAACACTGAAGCCAGGACTGGAGTCTGTCTTACTCCAGCTTCAGAACACATACTGTCATCAGGAGACTCGGGTGTGTCCTGTGAGCTCAAAGCAAAACAATCAAAGTGTCAGGAAATGCCGCCCCCCATTGAAGATCCGTAGTGACTTTATTTGCAGCACTGCAGTATGTGTTTTATGGCAGTGGTCCCCAGCCTTTTTGGCACCAGGGAGTGGTTTTGTGGAAGATGATTTTTCCACAGACCAGCGGGTACGGAATGCTTTCGGGATGATTCAAGCGCACTGCAATCGAACTCAGCTCCTGCTTTGTGGCTGGAACTAGTACAGGTCCTCAGCCTAGAGGTTGGGGGAACCCTGTTTTATGGGATGTCAGCTATTGCTGCTGAAAGGTGGCTTTTCAGGTGTGCGGAGCTGTAAAGGACTGTCCACTACATCTGTAGCTTTGAAGCTGTAGCCCTGGAACCCTCAGCCCACCCGTGTTCAAACAGCTGTTGCACAGTGGTCAGCAGTGAAAGCCAGAGAAGTGAGTAGGCCTCAAAATGGGCACCCACAGAATGGGCTTTATGCTAGATTTCTCATCTTTACTCATTCATACAAATGAGTATATGTGTACTCATTGTAAATCCATTGGCTCAGGGAAGCAAACTAGGTCAGAAGCAATTTAGGAACCCAGAGAAATAGTTTGTGTATTGTGGGTTTTTTTTTAAGTTTTTTATTTCTTTTAGACAGAGGAGAAGGGAGGAAGAAATAAAGGGAGGGAAACATCAATGTGTGGTTGCCTGTGATGTGTCCCCAATCGGGAACCTGGCCTACAACCCAGGCATGTGCCCTGACTGGGAATCGAACCAGTAACCCTTTGACTTACAAAGCCCGTGCTCAATCCACTCAGCCACACCAGCCAGGGCTATAGTTTGTGTATTGATGCTTGAATTAATCTAGGCAGAAACAAGTATCCTTTAAGTATGTTTGTTTGCATGATTTTGGTGTCCCCTTAACCCTGCAGTAGCCTCCTTCATTATCTTCCCATCCTGTGGGACTCTGGCTTCTTCTGCTCTGTGGTTTGATAAATCTTGCGAGGGGAGGGGAGAGGAGGGGAGGGTCAGGGTGGGAAAGGGGGAAAGTGGGTGGAAGGAAGGGCCTGGGGAAGTCAGCTGCTGCCAGGGCACTGCTGGTAGGGTGCACGGGGAGAGTTGACAGCCCGCTGGGAACTAAGGGAGGTTCGAACATGATTGTGATGATGTGCTGAAATGAACTCCCATTTGGTTCTGCCTGCAGGCTTAGCAGGCTCGTGGCAAGCTGGTGTGTGTGAGAACTTGCGTGTGCACTTGCACTGGAAGGTGGAATGTACTGGACAGTCTGATGGCCACTTTTGCTGTTTCCATCCATATTTGAGGCTGCACAGACACTGCAAACATACTTAAAGGATATTTGAATGCTCCCCTTTATGAATAAGAGCATTCATCTTTGCTATGAGGTTAAACCCACTTGCATTCTGTTTAGCTGGTGAAGGCCAGGCAGCCATTTGGATTTCGCCTTCCCATTTCCAGATTGAGGTCAGAGCTGTGCCGTGTTTGCAGAGTTACTGGGTTTCATTTTACGATGTCTTCTTCTTTTGCTCACCCATGAAATACTTACTGCCTTTCTTGGGGGAGGAAAATGAAGAACATGAGTCCTGTGGCAGGTTGCCAGTGTTTATTTATTTATTGGAAAATTTTTTGTTGATTGGTGGTGGAGGCTTCTGTTGTTTCTTAGTCCTGGTGATTTGAAAAATTTACCTTGTACAGCTCAGTGATGATCAGTGAAATAGGTGTTTAGCCGCATCTTGCTTTCACTTAAATTTTACTGAGTTTTGAGTTTTGCTGTAATTAAACTTGGCATTCATTTAAGGAACAAATTGTGATTTCTTTGGTCATGACCTAGGGAAAATGACAGTGTGTGCCCCAGGAGTGAATTCTGGTGAGAACCTTTGTATCCCCTCCTCCCCCTTTATTTCACAAGTCAGGCTGTAACTTTAAAAGAAACTGTAGGAGCTGTTCCCCAGGTTATTCACAAAATGAGTCTTTGTCTGCTTTTTTATTCACCATCTGGTTACACAGCTAAATTGGAATCGTCCTTGTTTTAATTATTTTCTACTTGTGTGGCCAGGAGGTTATTTGGTCTGGTGAGTTACACTATATGCTCACGTTCTCATTAATACCGCCGTGTCCACATCCTGCGCCAGCACAGGAATGGTTAAGTCGGTCCACTTGTGTGGCCAGCGCTTGATACAACACAGTGGTCACGAAAAATTACCGGAGGAAATGTGTCAGTGTGTGGGTTTTCCTTTTTCTTTTTTTGTTTTAATCTCCAGTAATGTTCATTAAGTGCGTTTTTCTTCCAACAGAAATATGGTTATAAATGGTTTAGGTTGACAGCCTTAGATGAGAGCATGGTGTCATTAAAGAGACATGTGTATTTTAAAAAATTGGTAAAATCAGAAAGTATGCAAAACACATTTTGAATAGTTCAGAGCATGAATAATGGCAATTGCGTAGTCAGAAACTTGATGAATCAGCTGTAAGATGTAAGCCTTGCAAAGAAGTTTTATTTAATACTTGGAAAGTGGTAATCATCCGAAGATTTCATAAATTTTTTTTTTAAACAAAAGATGCTGCCTCAGTTCTGTACTCTGCTTGTAAGGACCAAAGCCCACAGGGTTTTTAGAAGTGACTTTATTCAAGTTCTGTGAAACATTGTTAGGTGCTATAATTAAGTAATTGTTTTTAAGGTAGTCTGATGTGAACTTACATATTCATTACAGTAGGTGATGAAACTTACATATTCATTGTCTTGTGAAATCAGTAGTAGTTCTAAAACGTCGTCCTTTCCACTCCCCATTTAAAAAGTGAAACAAATGTTTAGGCTTATACTGGGAAAGCAAAGCAGAAAAAATTCCCCCCAAATACTTAAAGCTGTCCATTTGAGCAAGAGTTGACAAAATACCCCAGAGAGTTGGGAGCATACCTACTAAGGTAACCCATTACGATGTGTGCACTGGTGCAGGAGCTGGAGTCGGGTCATGACTGAAAAATTTGGAAAGGTTGGTAAAAAGAAGTACTTTAAACTGAAAAATCAGTAGCTATAAGCCATATATCAGTATATAGGAGGGGAGGATTAAATTAAAATGGACTAGGAAAAAATGCTTACAAAGCATGATGAAAATATTCATGAGAAACTACTTCATTGATAATTTATGGATATTTTATAGGAAGGGGTCTGATGGCTATTTCGGAAAAACAAATTAGCCTTATGCCTCATGAGTTTAATTTTTAAGATGTCTGAATAGTAACTGGAGTTGAAACTTGTCACAGTTTTTTCATTAATGAATTAAAATACATTGTGTAATAGTGTTAACATAAATACTTAAAGCTTAACCTAAATATTTGTTTTCATTGCATTAAACTGGCAGGTCTTTAAAGTGCATTGTGCAGAAACAGTTTTGTTATGTGGAAGGAGAAAAATTTAAAACCCCCCTTCCCAGCTACCCATAACGTCTGTGTACTACTGAAGGAATATTGTTATAGTGGCAAAGCCTGTGCTAATCCAGAAGGGACCACGGTGTTTGGAAGGATTTGGCTTGCTGCCTGGGTGGATGCTTGTTAGGTAAGTGCTGCAGGTCTCCTTGGTCTTCTAAGCCTTTAACTGTTGTGGCAGGACTTGAGGCTTCGCTTGTTGAGCCCCCACAGAGTCCAGAAATGGAACAATTCTTTGTGTGGATTTACCCTGAAAAACAAACAAATCTAAATTGGGGAAGTCATTTTCAAGACATGCATTTTTGTCTTTTTATACACAAACACACTTCTAAAGCTTCTTCTCACTACTTTTTAATAACAATGCCTGTTGTGATATAACCCATATACTATATTATAAAAGTCACCCTTTTAAAGCACATAATTTAGTGGTTCTTAGCATATTCACAAGAGATATGTAACCATCACCACTCTTTTATTTCAGAACATTTTCATCACTCCTAAAAGGAACCCCGTACCCATTAGCACTCACTCCTTGTTCCCTGTCTCCTTCTAGGCCCTGGCAGTAACTAATGTCCTTTCTGTAACGGTAGATTTGCCTATTCTGGACATTTCCTATAAATGGAGTCACACAAATGTGGCATTTTGTGTCTGGTGGCTTTCACCTTTCATAATGTTTTTGAGGTTCACTTTCTTGGATATACCTAGCAGTGGAATTGATTGGTTATATATATGGTAATTTATATATGTTTTTTGAACATCTTTATTGGAGAAATGTCTGTTCAAATCCTTGGTCCATTTTCAGTTTGGTTTGTTTGTCTTTTCATTGCTGAGTTGCAAGAATTCTTTACATTTTCTGGATATAGGTCCCTTATATGAGGTATTATTTACAAATAATTCCTTTCCCTAATGTCAAGGAAATAGAGTATGTTGGATGCTCTTTTTTCTTGAATCCACCTGAATGAGTTTTGGTATTAGCAGAAAGGATTATAGCTAGTTTAGCCCCCATATTTGTTCAGGAGTGTGAGGTGAAAGAAAAAGGAAATAGATGCTGAGTTATGTGTTAACAGAAATGAGATTCAGACTTGGTGCCATAACGTACGAATGAACAGGGAATCTTGGGTCAAGGAAAATATACCATTGAGGTGGTGGTAATGAAGAGTTCAAACACGTACCAAAGGAATTCGTTATCCTTCAGGACATTCTGGAGAAGAGAGGAGCAGGGCTTTTTATTTTACTTTTGTTTTTTTGGCTGTTGGTTTGTAAGCCTGTGGTTATAGGTCGCGGTGAACCCACAAAGCACATTGTGTGGGCAAAGCTTTATACAATGTTTTACAGTGTGGAAGTCCCTCTCCCCAAAGGAAGGCTTGCTTGGTATAAGCAGAGGTGTTCTCAGAGCATGTGTAAGTCTGTACGGATGTGCAAACAGGAATTGATCTGACAGCGTGAAGACACGGCAGCCTTCTCTAATTAAAGCCTCTTGATGACATTAAACAGCGTTGCTTAATTACAATAAATCATACATTAACAGATCATGTCTCTGAAGAGGCATTGTCAGTGTGCTGCATAATGGAGCACAATTTGACCTTGTAATTGAGGGGATCCCTTTGAGGTGATGGTTCTTGTCACTGAGGGGGATGTGAGCTCCACTTGAGTTACTTTGGAGTAACTCACGTCTTGGAGAATGAGTTCTGATAATTGTGTTTATATGCAGGTGTTTTTTATTGGGGTGTGTATTTTAAAGTGAGGACATTTCATATACATTGAAGGGAAGAGAGTTTTCCATTCATTCCCTGTTTATTTTCTCAGCCACTAATTTTCTGACCCCCTCCTAATTTTCAGACTGGTTTGGGCGTGACGCCTAACTTCCCCAGCAGTTTTTGCACACTCGTTCGACAGAGCTCTTGTTCCTTTGCTTCTCCTTCTGTCAGCATTTAGAACCCACTGACTACCAGATGGGTTAGACAGGTATTAGGTGTTGTTATCAGTGAGCATCTGGAAGACATTATGTCATTTCCTGTATGTCCCTTTTCTAGACTCTTCTTAAAAAAAATTGTTCAGTTAAAGCTGTCCCCATTTCCTTTTATAGATTCTTAATACTGTAATATTTAGGATAGTATGTAACTGTATGAACAGATCTTTTGGAAATTTGACGTGAAGTAACAATAAATGACAGACTAATGTGGGACTGGGAAATTTCTAGTTCCTGTTCAAAACTTGCTCCACTGCCAGTTAAAGAACTGGAATACAACAGCCATGACACCACCTCTACTCATGAATGTTGCTATTATTTTCATTGGTGTAATTTTCAAAAATTAACGGCATTAAACCAATGGGATATATTTAATTTCTTTTTGCTGCAGACTATTGAACACTCACCAGCTCTTGATCTTGTAAATGCTAACTGAAAGTCAGTACATCTTAGCTCTGTGGAACTGGAGGGGTCCCAGGGATTATTCTCTTCACACTCCTGGTTTAATACCTAATAGTGTTAGAGACATCAAGGTTTACCTTGCTTAGGGCAGAGGTCTGCTTTGAACTCTGATGTCTCGGGGCAGGGCTCTTTCTATTCTGTAGTGCTGCCTGTGTATAACACAGGCTTGGCTGTGTTTGACTGTTCCTGCTAGAAGTTCTCTCTCCGTTCTTTGCATGTGGGACACGATTATTCTCTTGCTTTGTTCCCTTCCTGTCTCTAACCGTTCTCTGGTTGCAGTTCCTCTTTCTCTGCTCACCCTTTGGTGTTGATGTGTCCCTGAGCATTGCTTTACTTGTGGTGTCCACTGTCCTTACAAGCGTGAGCTGAAGAACCCCCTATTCTCTACCCACACCCTTTCCTCCAAGCCTCAGCCGTGCCCACTGGTTTCTGTTGAATAGCGGGTAGAACAGGCTCTGTATGTCCGCCTTCTCCCTTTGGTAGGTGCGGCTGCCCAGCAGCTCCTCATTGTCCTGGAGGAGGAGAGACTGTTCAGGGAACAAGGGAGAGGGGGCTAGGGGGCTGGCTTCTGACCCTGAGACTACGAAATGAGGTGCGAGTGCGGGTGGTGGGCAACTTGTCTCTGGGAGGGAAGGAAAAGCATGTCAAATCTAACTTTAGTTATGTGTTTTATGACACAGTTTATACAGTTTTGGTATATTGTTGTTAAAAAGAGGAACCCAAGCACTGTACATTTTGGCTTTTCAAATTTTGGAATGACCTTTCGACAAGCTCAGAAATGAATAATAGCTAACATTTAGGCAGACCTGTACTATATATTTCAAGCATAAATTTAAGCAACATTTGTGAATTCTTACATACAGTGCTAGATACCAAGGCTTTTGTAAGGAAACCGTTCTGCCTGGGAAAAGATTATTGGACTAATTCCCCAGTGTTGAAAAGTGGTCTCTGGAGCTTATTAAGCACACTCCCTCCAGTGTTCCATTTGAGCATTGACTCACTCACAAAGTACAGGATTGTGGTTTTTAATAAATATACATAAAGTTAAATTTTTAGGTGTACTTTTATGCATTTTAATATAGGACCAGGATTGTGCATTATAATACGCAGTCAGAATTGGGAACTAGTGTTGGACTTTCTCCAAATTTCTCTTTCCAAGCAGGGGTTAACTCATTTTCAGTATTGAGAGTGGATCAGTAGGTCACATGTAAAAATCACTGCGTTACCTCTAATCACCCCTGTTCCATATATTCCAGATTCTAGGGTTATTTCAGCTAATGCAGGTTCTGTGTTCTGGTGCCGTGGCAGGTCTTGTCTGCTGGGCCTACGAAGTGCCTGGCATGACCGTTCCTCTTTTATCTGCCTCCTCCTTCAGTTCTTCCTTTATAAATGAAGGACACTGATACCCAGTGAGATCACAAAGGCTGGTTTCTGAGCCTCATTTTGATTCTGTGACGTAGTGACATGAATGGTACTTTTGACGCTTTCTTTGCTTTTTATTAGTTGGGCATGTAATTCACCTACTACATGGGAGTAGTTCTGATCACTTGGTCTGGTGCTAGTTTTGATTCCTTGTGTGGATGTGCTACCACCAGGCTGTGAAGTCTGCTCCCCATCTTACTTTGAATGGTCTTCTGAGAGGATGAATATTAGAAGAGCTATTGAATTGAGATGCAGGAAACTTCTAAATCCTCCGTTCCTATGACTGGGTGGTGTTCTGTATGTTTCCTACAATTTTAGCCATGATGGGGGAGGTATATTTATGGTGTTAGTATCGTGATCTTTATTCTAGTTCTTCTTTGTTCCTTGCAGGTCAGAAATGTATCTTGTTTCCTCTTTAGTGGGAAAATGTGAGTGTGAAATGTGAGGATGTTTTCGATGACATCCCCAAGTCTAAGATGAGATTCTGACCTATCTAGTTTTGAAGTCACATGAGGATGTTAACTGAATTTCGTCTCCAAACCATGTGTTGGGGAATGTCTGTCTCTCCATGATAATTTTAACTCAGTCAAAGCTCTGGCCACCTTGAAGGCACTAGGCGGGCTTGCAGTGCCAGTGTACTTTTTATAAACCCACTGACCTTTATCTCTTAAAAAAAGTGAAAGAAAAGAGACTTGCAAAAGGAAGTTTTTTCTTGTATACCCACCCTATTCTTCCTGCCTGGGAGATACTAGAAAAAGTGTTATTTTCACTATTATGTAAAAGTTCTTGATGACTTCCTGTGTGTAATTTTTTTAAAAAAAGATTTTATTTACTTATTTTTAGAGAGAGGGGAGGAGAAGGAGAAAGAAAAGGAGAGAAACATCAATGTGTGGTTGCCTCTCATGCGCCCCCCACTGGGGACCTGGCCCACAACTCAGGCATGTGCCCTGACTGGGACTTGAACCAGCGATCCCTTGGTTCACAGGCCAGCAGCACTCCATCCACTGAGCCACACCAGCCAGGGCTCCTCTGTGCAGTTTTGAGTTGTTTCCATGTCAGTGGAAATGTAGGAAATATTTAAACAGAACTAGTACCCTCTCCTTGGCCCATTTCTTTTCTTTTGTTATATGTGTCTATTACTTAACATGAGTGATTTTCCCTTCCTTATGTTTTTCCCACTCATCCATATTTGAGTGGGAAATTTAAAATAGTCCTTAAGTATAGTTACGATTTTTGGGAAACAGATATAAGATCTATAAAGCCTCCCGTAAGCTTTTGTAGAGGCTTTCGTTTTCTCTACAACAGATAGGGAAGTGGTCACAGTCTGGGACAGGTCCCAGCTTCAAACCTCACATTTGCCAGAAATGCTGTTTACGTGGTGTGCCTGCCGCAGTGTAGGTGCTCAATAAACAAGACTTTGTTGACGGAAACTTCTGTCGTGTCATCAGAGAAGTTTATTTTACATATAAAATTTCTTCGGGTCATACTGTACTCTAGGAATTACTGAAGGGATGCCAGTTAATTTTGCCAGTGATTGCTGGATTAGTCATTATTCTTCAGTAAATGGAGATGAGAAGTCACATTGATGAAAGGCTGGGTTTGGAGTAGTGCCCAGGCGCTGGCAGAATCATGGTCTCCTCGTAGCACCCTCATTGACAGGTACTCAATAAATGTCTCAACACGTGAAATTATATAATTAATTATTGTCAGGTAGGTATGCTACTGAGAACGTCTGAGGAACTGCAGAAATAGGAAGAGTACAATTTGATAGAGTTTGATACCCTATATTGTGCTTGATTTATTTAAAGCAGCTTTTCATATTACATGTGTAATTTATTTTTATCTTAGAACGTTTAGCAACTCTGGATGCAAATAAAAGAAAAAAATAGCAACATTTGTATGACTCTGATGATTATTTTGTGTTTATCAGATTTTATTTTATTTTAATCTAGTAGGCTGAAACCTGAGGAAACAAAACAGAAAACAATCCCCAAAACATATTGCACATGCTGCTTCTCTTAAAGTCTTGTATTACAGTAACTTTCTGCATCTTTCTTTGTAACTAGTTGTACAGTGTTCTACAGGGCAGCTGAATTCAGAATCACTACAAGCCCCCTCCCCCAGGCATTGTGCAGTGTGCTTCCCCCACACCTCTTTATTATGCCTAATTAATTTAATAACTTGAACCCAATCCCAGAGGCTAATTGTGAATGTGGGAACATGGGGCAGAGCAGACACACACTCAGGGTAGTGTGACTTTCAGATCTTCATCCAGCCCTACTCAGCCACTGTTAGAATTTATGAATACCTGGTGTGGGGATAACGAAGTGAATGTCCTCAAAGTTGAGTGAATATTCATAATTATCTTCTTAAGGATAAAAAGGAGTAAATTATTTGGTCCAAACACACACAATAAAAAAAATGTCTTATGATAAGTTGTACTTTTTACATAACTCTTGAAATTCATGGAGATGTCTGTCTTGTGATGTATCCTAGTTTGTTAAATTATTAAAAAAATTCAGGGGATGGTTTTTATTGGCAAAGTGTTTTCATAGGATTATTTAAATACCCTCTCCTACTTCAGAATCAACATTACTATATATTGTGGCCTTGCTCCATTCCAGTACTTAATTTATATCCTTGTTTGCCTATTATTTAGGCATGTTGTACTATTAATATTAACTAAATTCATCAATGATTATTTAGGTGCTTTGCTTTCAGAGTTTATTTATATCCGCTTTCTAAGACACCTTAACTGAGTCCTAGGCAGGTAAGCTAATGAGGGTTGTTTGGCAGTAGCTGCTTTATTTATGCAGTCCTGGTTTAAGACTTAAAAAGTGCTTTTATGAATGCTTTTCCGTTTTGGTTTTGTGATTCTGGGATTTTTCCACTTCAAAAAGAAAGGTGTCATTAAGTTATCCTCAAATGCACCCAAACCAGCCCCATAGTTTCGGTGGCATTATTATCGCTGGTGGAATTCGAAGACTGTGAGTATCGTATTTGAAAAAACTCCAAAGTTGGGTTGAGGTTACATTAAAGACTTGGATGTATGTTGAGAGTTTGGTCATGTCTTGGCGCAAAATGAGCTATTGTACATCAAAGAGGCCTGTGCAGAGCATGGGTGCCTCAGTGTCTTTGGAGGGGGAGGAAGGGCAGCCTGATATCCTGTCCCTGTGCCCTCCAACAGTTAGCAGATGTTCTGTGAGTTAACGTTGCCCTTCACTTATCTTTGACAGAAGCAGGGTCTGGTTAAGATCAGATTGTTTAAACTAATGCACATTGATCTTAGCATAGTAATCAGAAGAGTGTAAGCCAGTGAGACAAGGAAAAGCCAGTGGTGGATTGTTAGATTAAAAAACAAAGCAATTAATAATTGGAGAATAGCTTTGGTGTCCTTGACTCATTTTATAGCTGTTTGTTTTGATATACGCTGCTTATAGGTTTACCTGGGATGACCTTTTAAAAAGCTTCTGAATGTTAAGCTGCTTGCTGCTGACCTTGCTGATCTGGGCATCAGAGTTAGTGGTAGACATCCTTTCATACCCCCAGCTTCAGTTTAACCTAATGTTTACTGAGTGCGTGTGCATCATACCTCGAAGGCAAAGTTTGCTGAAGGTATAGAGAAGAGTACATGATACTCCATCACACTTGGGAGTAAGTGATTTTTATGGGCGATTTGAGAGTTTCCATGGTGGCTCAGAGACTTACTTTCATAGATGACTGCAGAGTGGTGGTCAGCCCTGAAGCAGTCTTGGAAAGTAAATGACAGAGGGAGATGTTCACTGACTGACTCTCCGTTGTTTTTTATTCAGTGGCTGGTACTTGAATATATAATCTCCCTCTCTTCCATTCTGTCCCGTTCCCTGTGTCAAAGATTAAACACTGTGTGGCATATAGAGAGTTCCCTCACTCAGCGGGCTTAGGCGTGAGTGTGGAGCACATGTAGTTCTGGCTGACTCAGCTGTTACGTAAAAATAGGTATTTTCTGGAATAGGTTCATATGAAAGTCGAATGAGCTCTCTGCTGTTTTCTTAAACAGCTTTACTGAGGTATACGTTACATACCGTACGGTCCATCCATTTAAAGTGTGCAATTCAGTGATTTTTAGTAAGTCCTGAGGATTGCACAATCATTACCATAATCTAATTCTAGAACATTCCCAGCTCCCAGCCTGTTTCTTTCCGTGCATATAGATTATTCAGTGTTGATTGGAGTATTTTGGTGGGTTCTAGCCTGCCTATTTTATAGCTCTTTATGTTAATCTGAGGTTGTTTGCCTTGTTCTGTTACGTTTTCATAGCTAACTCTTCATTAGCTATGATTGTTTCAACTCCCTAACGATTGTAATGCTTGGACATGTATATGTACATAATTTTATTGGTAACTTAAGCTGTAAAAATGCTACCACTATCACAATACGTTTCTAAAGATGGATTAATTGCTATTTTGGATTATCATCTTCCTTCTTTTAGCAGGGGTAGTTGAGGATACATTATTGTTCCTCCCTCCCTCCCTCCCACCAAAGCCTAATTTAATTAAAGTGAATTTGCTCCTGTTGCAAAAATCATAAAATGATGGTCAAATGTGATTTCTCTCTGTGTAGCCATGCCTGTTGTTGCTGCTGCTGCTGTTTTTTCAGGCTCATGGATGACAGTGGTTGTTCTTACTGCTCCTTGCTGCACTTGTCTGAGGTTTTTAGAGTAGGTTCTTGTCTTTCTCAGCTTTAGAGAACAGACTTACAACCTGCTTATCATCTATATGTTTAGACAGGTTTCTTTCCAAAGCTTTTTAAAGAGGGGCTAGAGTAGATTCAGGAATGCAGCATGGTATTATATTCTTAACCATGGATGTGTATCTGAATCCCTGTGGAACTACAAAAATTCACGGCTGTGAGCTCTATCCCTGGCTACCCTGGTTCGGAATAACGAGTAGAGAGCGCCCTGCTACCATTATTGGAGCCGCACCCCAATTTGAGACCATTGTAAATTAGTATGTCTTAGGCTGAAAGTCTGACCAATTTATCTTTGCCTAGTCATTGTATTCTTGCTTTTGCCTGTGTAATTGAGAAAGAGCTTTTGATATAAATTAGACAGCACATAAGGAAGTAGTTCAGGCCCGTGCGGGGGTGGGGAACACAATTCAACTGAAATTGAACTTATAATTACATATAACTGGTGTTTTATTAATATTGTGTTTGGGGGAATGAAATAAGACCATCTGCGTTTTGTAAATTTTATAGCTTTTATAAGTTGAGTCTCCCTTAAAAATATAAATTTTGACTTTATTCTTTTTAGATCTAAATTTTCTGAAGAGGATTTTAAATTTTCTTAAGTTTTCTTAGAGTAGCATGGGGAAGGTTCTGTTTTAATAGAGCCCTCAAGTTGTGGTTTGCCACTTGGATCTCGTTGTGCCTTGTGGGGTAGACAGAGGGCTGAGCTCCAGCCCACTTTGATAGGACGCTTTGGAAGGGAACTACCTGGGGTTGGTTGGACCCTTTCCTCTGCCGGGGTCAGGTTAGCCTTTCCTTCTTGGGGTTGTTCGAGAATTAGTTGTGGTGATACATGCAAAATAGATTTAATAAATGCATATTGTTTTTGTTGTTATTCAGCTGTTTGTATTTGAAATGATACATTTTTTTATTAGGTGAATTTCCTGTCTGGTAATACTAGATTTTGTATTTTGTTGTCAGAGTTAGCCTGGAAGCTTTGAAGAGGTTCAGATTCTTTCCATCCTGTTAAATGTGCATTGAAGCATCTATTTAGTGAAGGTTACGTTGGTGGTTTAAAGGAGTTTAAATGTGCTTTCTAAAGAACCTGGCTTACATTAATGTATTCATTTGTTCGCTGGAAGAGTAATTCACTTTTTATTACACAGTAGCTTATAGCAGGTGTTAGAAACTCCTGTTGTTAACACTAATGGCAATCAACATTTAGCTTTTTTCTTCACTGCTGTCTTGTGGTTTTCCACCATTTATTCTTAATTGTCATGGATCGTGGAAGTAATTAAATCCATGAGTCTCCTCCTCTTGTTATAAATGTTTGCACCTCTTGTAAGTTTTCTTGGCTTTCCCAGATTCTGGATTCAATTAACATGCTGATGTTCTTCTGGTTTGTAGGGCAGATTAGTCAGCTTTAGTGTGGCTTTTTTCCTTCTTCCTTCCTGCTTTTCTGCGTTTGGGTGATGCACCTGTGTACATAACTCAAGAAAAGAATTTCCCTTCCTTTCTCTGGGAGAGAGGAGAGTGGAACCATCATTTAAAGAAAGCTTCCTGCCTATCTCCTCAAGCATTGCTTCGTTTCATTTATCCTGAACATGCCCCACTGGACGTAAGCATTTGGATGTTTGTAATTCTAAGTAGATTATGAATATAGTGGTTAGAGTCATGCAATTGAGCTATTTTTATATCAGAAAAAAGCTAGGTAGAGTGATTCCCTAAAGCAGTATTTGATTCTCCTAACCTGAGATATTAGGTGATGAAGTAATCTGAGAACACGTTATGCACTTACACATTCAGTAGCTACTCTATTTAAGGATTTGGAATTCAGAATTTGGCTATAAATTATGTGGAGAATGAGGATATGGGGAAAAGAAGAGCCTAGGGGAAATATGCTATCCTAACTTATTTTAGGGTAGAAAGAGATGGAATATGTTGATAGAATGTAAGGTTTAATGCAAGAGTGTGTGGGGGTATGGAGAGAAAGGGAGAAGGGCACGCATGCTGGCTGGGAGGAGAAACGGTTATTTTAAGGAAGCAAGCATTCTTCTAAGTATTTGAACCCTTTAAGCCTTCAGAATTCTCCCCTGAGTTACTCACGTGGCTGTTGAACATCTGTGAGAAATGTTTTCGTTTCCATTATATGTGTTTAGGATTCCTGGGTATATTGGGTAATTTTTTTTTCCTTTTTTTCTTTTTTTCTTGAGGGTGTGAATGAAAACGAGACAACGAATGAGATATTTTCTATCAGTTACACCAGTGACTTGTTAAAATTATAATTCTGTTGGGGTTCAACATTTTACCCTTTGTGTAGTTAGTTGGTGGTGGCTTGAAATCCATTTTGCAGGACAGGGAAATTTGATGATGGCTCTTAAGTATGTTTTCTCTGAGTTTCATTGTAGCAGCTTACTGGGTGGGAGGGGCTAGTCAGCACTTATAAAGTGTATTTTGGAAACTTCATTGACTGGTTCAAATTTTTCATAAGCTCACAGAAATGGTTTATAGTTTTAATTTGATTTACTATTTTTGTCCATATGCTAAGTGGATTTCCTTTTTCTTTTTAGTTGTACTTGAAAGGACAGAGAGAATTGCTCTTACTTTCTTCTCAAGTATAAAAATGTCAAAGTCAAAGTTATCCTTTATTCTTCATTGAAACCATTAGAGGGTAAAAAGCCCCCAATCAAGATTTTGCAGACGAGAATGGTGAACAGCTAGATGAAAAGCAGCTGTACCAGGAGGATGAGGGAGGGAGGAGCTCACCAGAACAGGCTTTGCCGCTGAGGGTTAGCATTTACTGTTTACTGCCTCCTTGGGTGGGTGGTGGCGGGGCCAAGGCGTGGTGGTGGCGGTGGTGTTCGGGGTTAAGCCAGTTAATTGGATAAAAAATTGTTTAATGTATCAGTGGAAGAGGCAGGGCATAGTATACCATCTGAGGCACACAGCATGGAAGTTGAAGTTTAACACTCCCCTTAATTAAGACCACTGGAAGGACCTCGGGGCACACAGTTGAAAAGTTCTTTTTTTGACTTAGTAGTGTGTGCACTAGGGATGGAAACATTTTCAGTGAGATTCTTTAGACTCCATTGTAAAGTGATTCCCCTTGGACCTTGCAGTTTACATTCCCCTCTCCCCGCCTCCCTTCCTTTCCCCTCCATTCCTCCCCTTCCCAAAAAAGGTAGATCCCAACCCTGAGATCTCAGCACATTTATGGGTGATGTGGAAGATTAGTACTGGTTAGTTCTGAAGGACCTAAATTGGTATTTTAGCTTTTATTCTCTAATCTAAGATGGTGGCTTCCTTTTGATGATGGAAGATACTAAACAAAAATGTAAAAATATTCCATCTGTGAATGGAGTTTTGTGGGCTGATAAATTTTTAGTGTGTCTGTCCACTTCTGCAACCACATTATGTGCGCTAATTAGGCGCGTGTGACTGAAGTGGACCTAACTGGGTTAACCAGAGAGAATGAGTAGAGAAGAGTTTTCAGTCAGAACTATTTCTAGGTTGGAAAGTTCTCATTTCTATTTACAGGGCTGTTCAGTCTGGAGGTGGAGTAAAAATTAAAGAGCACCGTTTTAGAAGTGGGATTGGGTTTTGGCCTTGGCAGCTTGGTAATTGCAGTTTTGGCAAAAGGTCACGATGGCTTTTGGCTCACCAGACATGAGGAGCTCCTGAGGCAACTGGGGAAAAAAGGAAGGCTCACCATAAATGGAAATTTAAGCTAGAGGGACGCATGCTAAGGCCCTCAGTCCCCTTTCTAGGCTGCATTGTCTTTATATCAGGGGGCGTGAGGGCACGCTGAAGGGCTGAAGGATGTGGTGGGTCAAACCCAGTAGTTCTGGTTTTCATTTTGGGGGGTGGGATTCAAACCCCCTACCATTTTATTTATTTATTTGTTTGTTTGTTTGTTTGTCTGGAAATTTAATTTTTTGTAGTGACGTTACTTAATAGAATCATGGTGCCCTGACTAGGGTTCAAAGCTGCGACCTTTTGGTTCACAGGCTGGTGTTCAATCCACTGAGCCAGATCAGCCAGGGTCCATATATTTTTAAAAAATGTATTTTATTGATTATGCTATTACCGTTGTTCCATTTATTTCCCCTTTGCCTCCCTCTGCCCAGGACACCCCTTCCCTCCAGAATTCCCTCCCCTTAAGTTCATGTCCATGGGTTGTACATATAAGTTCTTTGGCTTTTCCTTTTCCTATATTATTCTTAACATTTCCTTGTCTATTTTCTACTTATCAATTCTGCTTCTTAATGCCTGCACCTTTTTCCCCAGCCTCCTGCTTCCCCCTCCCAACTGATCACCCTCCAGATGATCTCCATATCTATGATCCTACTCCTTTTGTGTGGTGGCTTGCTTAGGATTTTTTTTTTTAAGATTTTATTTATTTATTTTTGGAGAGGGGAAGGGAGAGAGAGAGAGAAATATCAGTGTGTGGTTGCCTCTCACGTGGTCCCCACTGGGGACCTGGCCTGCAACCCAGGCATGTGCCCTGACTGGGAATCAAACCAGCGACCGATTGGTTTGCAGCCCGTGCTCAATCCACTGAGCTATGCTAGCCAGGGCTGTTTGCTTAGTTTTTTTACATTCAGTTGTTTATAGTTGTGAATTTGTTGGCCTTTTATTCATAGTTTTTCTTTTTTTTTTTTCTTAAATAATTCCCTTTAACATTACATGTAATAATGGCTTGGTGATGATGAACTCCTTTAGCTTTACCTTGTGTGGGAAACACTTTATCTGCCCTTCCATTCTAAATGATAGCTTTGCTGGATAGAGTCATCTTGGATGTAGGTCCTTGCTTTTGATCACTTTGAATACTTATTGCCAGTCCCTTCTTGCCTGAAAAGTTTCTTTTGAGAAAACAGGTGACAGTCTTAAGGGAAGTCCTTTGTCGGTAACTCTCTGCTTTTCCCTTACTGCTTTTAAGATTCTCTTTATTTAGCCTTTGGCATTTTAATTATGATGTGTCTTGGTGTGGTCCTCTTTGGATCTAACTTGTTTGGGACTCTCTGAGCTTCCTGGATTTAGATGTCCATTTCCTTTGCCAAATTAGGGAAGTTTTTTTTTCATTATTTGTTCAAATAAGTTTTCAGTTTCTTGTCCTTCCTCTTCTCCTTCTGGCCCCCCTCTGATTCGGAGGTTGGGACATTTAAAGTTGTCCCGGAGGTTCCTAGGCCTGTCCTCATGTTTGTTTAATTCTATTTTTCTTCCTGGTGTTCTGATCAAATGCTTTTTCCTTCTTTGCATTGATGTGATTTTTGGCTTCATCTTCTCCACTGTTGATTCCTTGTAGGTTTTTCTTTATTTCACTCAGTGTAACCTTCGTTTCTTCCCTTATGTTGTTGCTGTACTCAGGAGTCCTCTGAGCATCCTGATGACCTGTTTTGAACTCTGCATCTAATAGGTTGGCTCTCTCTGTTTTTAGTTCTTTTTCTGGGCTTTTATTCTCTTCTTTCATTTGGGCCATATTTCTTTGTCTCCCAGTATTTGTTTCTGTGTTTCAGGTAGAGCTGCTTTTACTCCCTATAAAAGACACCCTCCTGGATGAATGTGGCTTCTTTAAATCCTTGATTTTCTGACTTCCTTAGTTGGATTTTCTGACAGTTCTGGTTATCATTTGTTCTGAGAAATAGTTGTCATTCTCTCTGTGGCTGTGCGAGGAGGTGAAGCTTGTCTACCTGTGCCTCCATCTTGCCTGGAACTTTGCACTGCTCCGTTGAACCTGGCAGGTGAAAGAGGAGTAGGAGGAAACATGCCTGATTCAATAGAATCAAAGTAAGTCACCGTCCAAGAAAACCTGCAGCAGGAGAATCTGGCATTTAGGGATATTATAAGTGGAGTCCGGAATCCTAATAGCTCAGTGATTGCATCATCTTCATTCTCGAAATTCTCAGCATGTAACTCACCCCCACCTTCCCCACCCACCCCTGGCAGCCTCAGGTTTGTGGGAGCAGGTAATTTTGGCAAGGGAGGGTGGCGAAAGTGGCAGATCCCCACTGCCCCACCCCCTGTAGTGTGAGGCCGTCTGAGCTCTAAAGGCTCGGACACAGTTGTCTTCCCGTCCTGGGGGAAAGTCGGTGGAGCTTTTCCCACAGAGGACTCCTTCTGGTCTTCATCCTGATGGCACGCATCATCTTTTCTAGCTGAAGTCCTAGCTGTTGTGTTTTGGAGTCACGGCAAGTACCATTTAAGCATGTTTACATGACGGAAGTTGATCCTCACGCCTTGATTCCTGATCTTTTGTCATGGATGTCCAATCTGGTCATTGTTAGTTCTATACCAGCCGTTAGGAGATGAAAGTTAGAGATTGGTTTAGAGGTGGTACTAGGGCCCACTGTATCCGAGAGCTAAATATTAGGTAAGTTGGCTGGATTATTTGTTCAAGTCTGGGGATACACACATCTGTTCTAGCTCAGGGCTATAATTTGGAGAGATGGAGTTAACTAGGCATGAACAGAGGCACATATCCATAAAATCGCAGAATGGACTGTGAGGCCATTATGTATGATTGCTTTGCCCTTTTGTGCTGTGTATTGACTAGGTATCTGAAGTGACCCTGTTGTTTTGCTGTGTCCATGGTGAAGGCAGGCCACATGTATTCTGGTGTAGTTCGCTCGGTTTCTTGATTTTTCTGTCTGGACAACTTTCATCAAAACATGTGTCTGCCTGACAGATATTCCTTAATTAACCACATGGAGACGATATAGCTAGTGGTGGAACTTCAGTGTTGCTGACCAGTGGTACTTGGTAGGTTTTCAAGTTTTAAAATGCCCCAAATGAGAAGCCCCCAGGTGGGCCCTGGCTGGTGTGGCTTAGTTGGTTGGAGTGTCATCCCATAAATTGAGAGGGCACTGGTTCCACTCCCGGTCAGGGCACATGTCTGGGTTGCGCGTTCCATCTCCCGGTTAGGGCAGGTGCGAGAGGGGGCCAATCGATGTTTCTCTCCCTCTCTTTCTCCTTTCCTTCCCCTCTCTCTGGAGTCAGTAAGCATGTCCTAGGGTGATGATGATTAAAAAAAAAAAAGTAACCAGGTGGCATCTGTGATATATTTTCCATAGCTTGAATGTGAGTGAATTTGGTCACGGTTGTTCATGTTACCATTACTTCAACCAAGTTATAGGCATTATTAGGTCTTCATGTACTGCAGTTGGCTCCTGTTGAAACAAGAATTTAAAAAACTTTTATTTTAATGCTGTGTCATGTTGTAGAGTTATTTTGAGCAAGCCAAAGGCACAGAAATGAGGCAACAGTATGTAAATTTGATACTAGTGAAACGTATATTTGTTGTCAACACTTCATGTCTTCATGCAATTCAAGTACCAAGTGTTTTACAGGACCTAAAAAACAAATAGCTGGAGTTGTGTGAGGTCTGCTAGGATTGCCTCCTTCGTGGCATCTGGAGGCTGAGACACACTGCACTCAAAGAAAATTCAAAGCAAAACGCTGGTCATCTTACATCGTGATTATGGGATTGTGTCCTAGTTAGTTGACAGCAGTGTTTTCAGTCTTAGAGGTGTGTAGTGTGATGGTGAATTTCATGACTGCTTTCAACACCTTTACATGAAGGTACCTTTTTCAGGAAGGAAGAGGTTACTGGTGAACATTGATGCTTATGAGTGTTTGCTCGGCTCCCCAGTGAGGAGGAAAACTGAGCTCATCTCAGGAAGCTTCCAGTCTAGTCGGGCGCCAATTATGGATTATAGTTCTTGAGTAGGTACGTTGTTCTGCTTGGTGAGCAATACTCTAACACAGTTTGGGAGAACTTTTCTGAGGCGAAGAAAGACATTTTCAATTGCTACTTGAATGGCGAGTGCAAGTTAATTAGGGTAAAAGCTGACAGAGTTTGGGCAAAACTCCAGTTTTGTGCCCATGGATAGCTACCAGGTGTGGATGGTTCTGAGCTAGTCAAGCAGAAAACCTTTCTTCTGACATGGGGCTTTGTAATGTCATGGGGAGTACTGGAGAAGCAGGAGGTCTGGATCGCAGCTCTGCCCTTCTTCCTGGGGTCCCAGACAAGTCTCTCTGACCATTGTCAGGTCTTGGTGCCCTCACACGTAAATTGTGGTTCAGGTAGGCAGTGTTGGCAGCAGCAGGCGGTGCTTCTGTGTCACACGAGACTGGCGTACTGCAGCGTTGGAGAGGCAGCGATTTCCTGAGCACCAAGCTCTTCACCGTTACTTTTCCATCGCTGGTTTTTTGTCAGGTGACAGTTTATGGGTCAGAGTTGGAAGTTATTCTAGGGTTCTGAAAGTTGCTGTGTGGTCCCTCTGTGCACACGCTTTTGTGCAGCATTATAAGTGGGATGTTTTGGCATCAGTAGATACTTCATTTGGCAGGGAGAGAGACAGCCTGAGTCACTTTCCTTGCGACTCTTCCAAGCTTTCCCCAATCCTTACTTCCCTCTGCTGATCACATCCCAGGAGATTCTACAAACTAGTTTGGGCTTGGCTGGAGAGTTGTTAAAAAGGAGCTGATACTCCCGCATATATCTTTTTTTAAAAAGGAAAATTACTGAGCTGAATTTGAGGCCATGAGGTTTTTAAAGTCTATGTTGGTTTTCCTTTTAATTTTATTTTTTTAAAAGTTTGCCTCATTTCTCTCAGAGGCAGCAGAGGAGCTCAGCTCTGCCTGCTAGCTCCTCGTGGGGCAGGACAGGCAGCACCCCTTCTTCCTGTAAACCTGTGTCTTCACTGCTAGCTTGTCTTCCCAGCTCCCCTCCTCCCTGAAATACTATTTGTTTCTTACCCTTAATTTATCGACGTGTAACTCTTTGTAACAGAAAACATTAAAGGGTGCTGTAAATCTTGATTGCTCATGCTTAGCTGAGATTCCTGTGAGGCTGTCCATTTTCAACAAGCTCTCTGGATTGCTGATAGGAAACTCTCTTTAGATTCCCCTTTCCTCAACTCACGTCCCCAGCATTAATGTCACATTGTCCTCTGCTTCTGAGTCTTTCCCGAATAACACATGTACTGGCATTGTAGGTGAAAAATTATTTTTCTGGCTCAGATGTAGACTCCTAAAGAAGCAGCCCTGAGGAGACACACACCTGATCTCTGCATATTCATGAATCAGTGAATGGTGTGGGAGGTCTGTGTCTGGTATCCAGAGGAAACTGAGGCACCTCTGGGTTTCCTCCCCCTAGCTCCCACTCCTTAGTTCTGTTCTTTCATACAACCTGCTGTAAACATGAACTTCTCTGAATGTCTATTAGTTTACTTGGCAGACATATCATGTAGGGAATAGACAATGGATGGCACGCTTCCAGCTGGCACAGCAGTTGAAAGGTAGCGTGTAACTCCAACTTTTCCCCTTTCAGACATGATTATAAGTCACAATTCACTGTAAATACTCATTGAATGTGCAAAGTAGAGTACATTTTGCAAATAAATGCAGTGTTGCACAGCAGAGGTCGTTTGCAGAAGGCACCTTTATTGAGATGTAGCAATGCCTCCTTTTTATTTCCGAACAGTTCTATTTATGGATATGTCACATCCATCTGTTGATGGACATTTGAGTTGTTTCCGTGGTTTGGCCATCGTCAATAATGCTGCCGTGAAAATTCGTGTACAGATTTTTATGTGAACATGTTTTCACTTGTCCCGAGTGTATACCTAGGTGTGGAGTTGCTGGATCACATGGTAACTGTTGAACTTGTTGAGGACCATAGCCAGTATTTTAAAAGCACTGTACCATTTTTTCATTATCGCTACAATGTATGAGAGAATCCAGCTCTCCACATTTCTGTCAACACTTACTGTCTGTCGTTCTGGTTATAGCCATCCTAGTGGTTATGAAGTAGTATCCCATTTGGTTTTGATTGCTATTTCCCTAATGACTAATGCTATCAAGCGTATTTTCATGTGTTTATTATTTATTTGTATATCTTAGAGTAGAAATATTGAGATTAATTTGTGTCATCCTGTTACCTCTGAGAAAGTTTCAACACCTCTAATAAAATGAGGAAGGTTCATCTCTTATTTAAATTTCTGCTTTTGTGCTACTTTGAAAAAGCGGTTTGAAAATTGAAGAAAATCTCTTTTTATTTAGGACAAGGTAAAAATCGTTATCAAGGAAGGGCTGTTTTTGAATAATCAAATACAAAATTCTATCTTCGTGTAATGCCAGTTTATATAGGTAAATTAACAGTAAATTTGTAGCCATCCACTGTAGGCTCTTCTGAGCACATCACATGACCCAGTTCCTAATGTGCATTCCATGTTGTTCCTCTTCATTGAGAAGTTAGAGCCAGGGTAAAATCCTTCAAATATTTTTCTATCCCCTCACATGATTTCAGTATGGAAAAACAGCTTTTCAGTCAAAACATTCAATTACTTTTCTCTTTCTAGGCGAACATATAATAAGCTTTGAGAGATGGTAGTTGTACGTCAGCCTGAGCTTTCCACCCATTCTTGTTGACCTCTTCAGGTATTCCTCCTACTTCATCAGTGGAGACACAGGAAACTCTACAATATATCTACACGAAGAGAAAAACAAATGGGAGACAATTCTATCACTCATTTCCTACAGCATCCTTACATATAGCTTAAGATGGCATTCCCTCTGTCCCAGCAAATTCCAGTTTGTATCGCAGTGGTCAGCACGAAGTATTTCAGCTGCAGCATTGCTCTCTCAGTTGAGGGTAGGGAAGACAGCAACATGTACTTCCTGCTGGGCTGTATAATGACCCCCAAATATATTCAAGTTCAAATCCCTGGAACTTGTTACTTTATATGATAAAAAGGACTTTGCTGATATGATTAAGCTAAGGACATTCCCATGGGGAGGGGAGCCTGGATTACCCAGGTGGGCCCAATGTAATCCACAAGGGTCCTCATCAAACAGAAGTAGGCTGAGCAGAGGGAGAGAAAAAAAAGATGTGAAAACAGAACAGAGAGGTTGGAATGATGGCTCTTTGAAGATGAATGAAGGGGCAAAAGCCAGCGGATACAGGCAAGCTCAAGTATTGCAGGTTCGGTTCCGGGCCACTGCGTAAAAGCCAGTATCGCAATAAAGTGAGTCATAATCTTTTTGCTGGTGGAGGGTCTCGGCCTTCAATTTGTAACACCTGTGAAGCACAATAAAGCGAAACAATAAAACGAGGTATGCCTGTATGGGCGGCCTCCAGAAGCTGAAAAAGGCAAGGAATCGGATTCTCCCCTCAGAGTTTCCAGAAGAAACTGTCCTTGCACTTCAGCCCAGCCTGATTTTGAACTTCTGACCTCCAGAACTGTAAGAAAATAAGTTTGTATTTTAAGACACTAGTTTGTGGTGATTGTTAACAGCCGCAGTAGGAAACTAGGCTAAGTGTTTTCTTTGTTCCTTTGTCCCTCATTAGCAGGGGTGGAAGGGGACTAGACTTGCTGCTGCTGCTGTTGACAGTCATTAAAACTTTATGTGCCAGGTACGGTGTTATATATGCCACGGGCAGCCCTTTTACAGTTACGGAAACAGGCATGCACAGGTAAAGTAAATTGCCTAAGATCACACAGGCAGTAAGTAGCTCCAGACTCCATTATTTTAATCAATAGATTTTTATCGGGGTTTAGGGGTTCAGCTTGAATTGGACAGCTATGTGAGTTAGCTTCTTTCTTTGATCCTTATTATTTTTTAGGATGAAAAACAATGAAGCGTATCACCCTAGAAAACCAAATGTTGAATATATTGACTGTTCCATATACAGTTTTTGCTGCGTTATTTGTGGAATTCGGCTAGTAATTTAGTTAAGGAAACTATGTGATACAAAAACTCCAATAAATGAGAACTTTGTGGGTGATAAATGCTGAGAAGAAAGTTAACATAGGTATTTATCCATCTTTATTATAAGTTATTCAATTCATTCAAACTAAAAACAGGAAAACTGTTTACCCATTTCTGCCCTGTCCTGCAGCCGTTCAAGGCCAGGCAGGTTCACATGGGATTCGGACAGACAGAAGGACCTTTGCAGAGTCGTCGGGATGTCTCACATGCCTTTATTCTGGGGTGGAATGATCCACATGTGCTGCCAGCTGTGGCTGGCACCATAGGAAGTCCCGACTCCCATATATACTAAGTGCACACAAAGCTGGCAAAGTGCCAATACTGACCTTCTGGTTATATAACAGCTTCATTCTACGCACGAGGACCCTTACCCAAGGCCACATGAACACTGTCACGCCAGTCCCCTGGACATCTGGATGAGGGAACCTGACTGGCTTCATTTTCCCTACTTTCCACCTCTTCAGCCTTCCTCACTGCATAATCCACTCAGAGGTCCCATCTTTCAGACAAGCAGAAGTATATGGCTCAGCATTTACGGCCACAGTTCAGCTTCAAGCATTTTTCATGAATCCGGGTGACTAGGTGGGTTCCCCACAGCACCACCAGCTTTGCCGCTGTCTTCTCCAGGTGGAGTTCCTGACTTTGTGGCAGACTCACTGACTTTGAGACCTCCTGGTAGACCTCATCTCTGACTTCAGACTTCATGGCCCTCTCCCTCCTTGACCTTCAGCCTGCCTTACTTTAAATGCTTGGCCTGGAACTTCCTGTGTGATCTCATATTGACCCTTTCTATGGTGCATCAGTGCCCGCCACTGTTGTCAATTCCCCACTGTTTTTTACCCTTTTTTGACTGCCATTTTTAATCAGGGCAAGAGGTCCTGGTGACACAGGGGCATCTGGGGCTGCTCCCCCCACCCCCCCACCAAATATATCCTTGAGCATTCTTATAGTCACATACACACAATTCACCCTGGGTGGCAGCCCTCTTCCCTTCATGACAGCAGGGCTATTAACTTGCCATTTGTTATGCAATGTATTTTAAATGCTGTGTACCATCTGCTCTTCTTCACCTCCCCACTCCCACCCCCAGTTCAGCCTGTAGGCAGGATTGCGGGGGCTGCTCCCCTACTTTCAGGGGACCCATGCTCTGCACTCTGCTACAGAGGCACTGGTCTTTTCTCATTACATGTTTTTGGCTCCTTTGTTGTAAATTACTTGGTCATGTAGATGTGGGTTTATTTCTGGGCTCTCTATTTTGTTCCTTTGATTTATGTGCTTGCTTTTATTACAAGTACCATACTGTTTTAATTACTATAACTTTGTAATATAATTTGAAATCAGGGAGTGTGATGCCTTCAGCTTTGTTCTTTCTCCATATTGTTTTGGCTGCTTGGGGTCTTTTGTGGTTACACACAAATTTCAAGATAGTTCTGTTTGTGTGAAAAATGTTTGGAATTCTGATAGGGATTGCATTAAATTTGTAGATTGCTTTGGGTAGTATGCACTTTTAGACAATATTCTTCCAATTGAGGAGCATAGAATTTCTTTCCATTTGTTAGGGTCTTTCTTAAATTCTTTTTTTTCTAAAGATTTTATTTATTTACTTTCTTTGGTAAAGATTTTATTTATTTACTTTTTTTAGAGAGAGGGGAAGGAAGACAGACAGAAGGAGAGAAACATCAGTGTGTGAGAGATGCATCTATTGGTTGCCTCTCACGTGCCCCCAACTGGGGACCTGGCCTGCAGCCCTGGCACGTGCCCTGACTGGGAAGGGAACCAGTGACCATTCAGTTTTCAGGCTGGCGCTCAATCCACTGAGCCACACGAACCAGGGCTATTTATTTACTTTTAGAGAGAGGGGGAGGGAGAAAAACATTGATATTCGAGAGAAATATTGATGTGTGAGAGAAAAATTGATTAGCTGCCTTTTGCACACCTCCAACTGGGGACCTGGCCGGCAACCCAGGCATGTGCCCTGACTGGGAATCAGAGGTCCCCTCAGTGACCTTTTGGTTCACAGGTTGGTGCTCAGTCCACTGAGCCACACCAGTCAGGGCTCCATTTCTTTAACGTCTTTCAGTTTTCAGTGTATAGGCTTCTAGATATTTTATTCTTTTTGATGCAATTATAAGTGATATTTTCTTTTTCCCTTTCTGATAGTTCATTAGTAATGTGTAGAAATGCAACAGATTTTTGCGTGTTTATTTTGTGTCCTGCAACTTCACTGAATTTATTTTAATAGTTTTTTTAATAGAGTCTTTAAGGTTTTGTATGCTTTTTATTGTGTCTTCAGCATGTACTCACAGTTTTACTTCTTCCTTTCTGATTTGGATCCCTTTTATTTCTTTCTCTTGCCTGATCGCTTTGGCTAGTACTTCCGATACTGTGTTTAATAAAAGTGGTGAGAGTGGGTATCCTTATTCTTGATTTTAGAAGAAAGGCTTCCAGCTTTTCACCATTAACTATAGTGTTAACTGTGGTCTTTATTATGTTGAATTTTGTCAAATGCTTTTTCTGCCTCTATTGAGATTGTCATATAATTTGTATCCTTTTGTTTTGTTAATGTGGTGTATCACATTGACTGATTTGTGGGTGGTGAACCATTGTTTTCATCCTTGGAGTAACTGTGTCATTTGACTGTGGTATATGATCCTTTAAAATTTTTTTCTTAATTGTTCAGTTACATTTACTTGTATGATCCTTTGAACCTGTTGTTGAATTTGGTCTGCACATTTGTGTTCATCATGTGTATTGGCCTGTAATTTTCATGTGCTGTCTTTGTCTGATTTTGACACTAGGCTACTGCTGGCCTGGTAAAATGAGTTTGAGAGAGTTCCCTTTTCTTTTATTTTTCTGGAGCAATGTGAATTTTTGGTAGGATTCACCAGCAAAGTTGGCTGGTTGTACTAGAATTTTGTTTATTGGGAGGTTTTTGATTACTGATTGAATCTTCTTACAAGTAATTAGTCAGTACTGATTTTCCATGATGTAGTCTGGGCAGCTTGTATGTTTCTAGGAATTTATCCATTTTAGGTTGCCCAGTTTGTTCATAGTCGTCTTCATATGATTTTGTATTTCTGTGGATCAGTTATAACATCTTTTTCATTTCTGATTATATTTATTTGAGTTCTCTTTTTCTCTTGGTGAGTCTAGCCAAAGGTTTGTGCTTTTTTTTCAAAGAATCACTTGTTAAATTTTACCTCTTTTATTTCTTTATAGTCTCTATATCTTCGCTAACTTTTACTTCTTTGACTAACTTTGGGCTTTTTTTTATTTGTGGGGGTGTCTAGTTTAGTATGGAAACCATGTAATACATACTCTAGGTGATATGAGTTTTATGGGTGGTAAATGTTGTGGAAAAAGTTTAAGCAGCTGTTTAGATTGAACAGAGGTATGGTCAGAGAAGGTGTCATTGACAAAGGAGACTTGTGACTGAGAAAGCAGTCGTGATAAGAGAAGTTCCAGAGGAAGAGAATTAAAACAAGTGCAGAAGAGTAATTTAGGGTATGGGTTGGGAGCACTACAGCCCCTAGCAAGGATGCGAAGAAAGAAGTCCTGAAAGTGAAGAATGTTTATTGAAACCATTGTATCAGTGAACGACAGGAATCCTCCCTGTTCTTTTCTGTGTACTCGGTCACTACTGTGTGTCAGGCACTGGCTTCAGGTATAGAGGGGGAACAAACACCACGTAATCCTGTCCTGCCCTTTGTGAACAGGAATTTATGGTCCTCAAAAAGCGGTTGGCACAAATCGTAAAGGAATTACCTCCCTCTACATTTTGTTGCTTTTAATTTAACAATGATAATATATTTGTTTTCTAATACATAGAAATTTCTAACAAACATAAAATCAAAATAAGTAAGTCAATATTTTGGTTCACTTAGGCTGCAATGTTAATGATACATTTTGTATTCAGAAGTTGTTAAATTTTTATTCAGTAACAAGTGATTATGGTTTCATTTTACATACCACTGGATGATTTACAAGCCTTTTTATTTTCTTAAAATCTTTTAAAGTCCTGTTTGTCAGTAGTATATTTCTCGAACTTTCACATGGGAATAGAATACTAATAATTTCTTTATTTTTTGCTCAATATCTCAGAGTAACTTTAAATAGAATATATTTTGAGTTTAACAAATTGACCATTGTAAGTTATTTTGTTGTTGTTGAAGTGAAGTTCACATAATAGAAAATTCACCAGATTAACTATTTTACAGTTTATGCTTTTCAGAATGTTCTTTCTAAAGGTTAAGGTAATAGGGGAGGCTTCAGACTGCTGTTTGTTCCAAGCCTTTTTAAGCTCAGTGTGAAGTGAGAGGTCATCACTGAGCAGAGAGGCCTCAGAATATCTTAAGCTGCGCGCAGTGAGTGCCAGAGCCAGACCACCAGCTCTGCCTCCTCTTCCTCTTACCCTGACGCCGTGGGCAAGCCCCCCGTTCTCTCATCTATGTGTTATTTTGTGTTAAACCTCTTAGAAGCCTCCTTCTCATGATATGGTAGGCCCCGTAAGTGCAACCTTAAGTACATTTGCAGGGTATTTGTTCCAGGATGACCCTCTCCACCCAAATACCACAATGGGCGGATGCTCAAGTCCCCTATATATACACCAACATGTGGTGTGGTATTTGCACGTAACATGCACACAACCTTTGGTATAGGTTAAGTCATCTCTGGATTACTTGTAATATCTAACACAATGTAAATGCTATGTGAATGGTTTTTATACTGTATTGTTTAGGGGATGATGACAAAAAAAAAAGTTTACAGGTTGAGCACAGATGTTGCCCTCTTTGGCCTGACTTTGCAGTAACATTCTTTTCCCTGAGTATTTTCTTCCTGTCAGAGGGTGGGTGACTTTGAGGATGCGGAACTTAAGGATATGGAGGGCGAACTGTGTGGCTGGATTTTGCAGTAATGACTATGTTGTTTTTTATAATAGAATAATTCTTGGTCAGGTGAGTACAGCTTACAGACTAGTGAGGGTTATGAGGCAAATATGGAGACTTATTTTTATGCCGTTTAGTCATTATTTGATGTTTTCTGTGTTTTTTGTATTTAATCACAGATTCATTATGGGTGTGATTTGAACAGTCCCTGTCAGTGAATCATAATTTGAACTAGTAACATCATAATCACGATGGGGCAGTGTGGTTGAAGTTGATGAACAATTGCTTACATGTTTATTTGAGAGGTATTTGGAGGCTCTCAATTGGTTTTTAAGGAAGAATCTCTAAGTAATTGTATTTATTGACTTAAAAAAGTTCCGAAATTGGAATTGTCTGGGAAATTGTGGGCCATATTTAGGGGAAATAATAAATGCCCAGAATAATGAGAAATACATTCTGTCTCAAATATTAAGCTATAGTTTGTTGGATTTTTCGGATACTTTTCTGTTTGTACTACAGAGCATGTGTTGTCATCAGGTTCTGTGTCTATATTTGAGGAATTTACTGGCACATTGTATCCTCTGAGGCTCATGGATGCCCCCTTCTCCTGTGTAAGCATCTCCTAGATATGTTTTCTTGCTTCTTACTGAGAAGCAATTCCACTTTCCTCCCAGTTTATTGTTGGGCATGTAATTTTGTTTATGATGTTTTTGTTGCTGGTGGTTCTTCTCCTGCTCTGCACTCTGAGTCAGGAAGCCCGTCTCCTTTTCTATTTATGGTAACTACGAAAGAGCGTTTTTACTTTGGCCTTTGGGGGGTGCCCACCGTGTGTTTCTTTGTGTGGGCATGCATGTTAAAGTTGGAAAATGTTTTTTGAGGTCAGAGCTTTAATAAAATACTCGGGAAAGTTTGTTCACCCCAATTGACTATTAAAATGTTTGTTTTTTTTTTTTTGTATAGAATAAATCCTCCCTTCATATTTCCTTTTAAGCGTTTCTTCATCATCTTGAAGGGTAAAATCCATTTGTTCTGTCTGTTTCCTCTGGTGTGTGGGGTGAAGGTCTTTTTGAGCTGCTGTCTTTATAACTGGTGTGTGTTGGGAACAAAACAGGAGAAAGTAGGTAGCTCGGTCTAGAGATGCACTTACCTGGGAACCAAAGTGGATTGATTGTGACAGTGGGTGGGAGATCTCACACAGTAGAGTCTGACAGCACTTTCTCTGATGGCACCGGAAGAGGAAGGAGAGCTTCATCGGTGTCCTTCTGGTAACTGGGAGGAGGGGTTATTTTGCAGTAGCTTGAGTTTGGTTAAATGAGAAGAACTCAAAGAACATATAAAGGGTTTTTTTTTCTTTTAGTTCACAATGATGGGACATCAGGTTAAACATGATCTGCCTTGCCCTCCTGATATAATTAAACCAGCAAGCAATCATATCCTAGTTTCTCATATTTGTACCAAGACATCATCATCATCATCATCATCATCATCATTATTAAAGATTTATTTATTTAGTTTTAGAGATGGGGGAAGAGAGGGAGAGAAACATCGATTGGTTGCCTCTTATACACGCCCCAACTGGGGACTGAACTTGCAACCCAGGCACGTGCCTCACTGAAAATCAAACCAGAGACCTTTTGGTCTGAGGGATGGTGCCCAGCCAACTGGCAGAGCCACACCGGTCAGAGCCCAAGACCTATTTTTGTATTTAGTGTTGGCAAAGCAGAACTAATCTCTGACCTGAGGGTTTTCCTCGTTCACTTGGAGGTATGGAAGCTTTGTGTAGTTACAGCAGTTGGATTCAGTTCCTTGAAGCCAGCAGGTGTTTTCTTTGTTTCAGGCAAAGGAAGCTTTAGTATCAGCTAAAACTTTATTTCTGCTGATTTTAGAGAATATTGAATTATCTATTTTAGAGAATTACTGTCAAGAAATTAAAAAGTATATTAAGACAGTCTATGTGGTCTATTTAAATAATTACATGGTTTCCTTAGTTACATGGGCTTCATTTTTTTTCCTTAACGATTCATTTTCTCAACAATTACTTATTTAGCTCCTAGTGTGTACCAGGCTTGATGTTAGGGAGTTGTCCAATATAATTGTAATGCACGGAGACTGTGGTTTCGTCAAGGAGGGGAGTAGCACTAGATGGGAGGTCAGGACTCAGTTCTGGAGCCATGATTCTGAGTTGATGTGGCACAGGCCACACCGCAGCCGGTTTGGGCAGAGTGGCGGTGAGCACTGTGTGTTTGATAAAGCTCCCCAGGGGATGTGCAGGGCAGCCAAGCTTGACTGCTGGTATTGTAGAGAGGTGTTTCTGGTGGTGCTCAAAATTCAATTCCAGTACCCAGCAGTGGAGATAGATAGGAATATGGGCGTCCAGTCATCCCTGTGAAGAGTATCGTAAGGAGAGAGAGTCTTTTACTTCAGGAGTTGGGGTGTGCTGGAGAAGTTGGAAGAGAAAGCATAGGTATGGCAACTGGGTGTGACTCATACGTAGGTGGGTAAAATGAAAATGTTGATTATGACTGGGAATTACTTTCTGTATTTTTCTTCTAAGT
The DNA here is from genome assembly GCA_007922815.1 of Macrotus californicus. Taxonomy (NCBI): domain Eukaryota; kingdom Metazoa; phylum Chordata; class Mammalia; order Chiroptera; family Phyllostomidae; genus Macrotus; species Macrotus californicus. The sequence goes on from VMDR010000620.1 coordinate 109,139, forward strand.
CTGAGGGTTTACTTCTTTGGACTTTGGACTTCACTGACCGAGAGGGACTTCACTGCCCTCTCGGTACTGTGACGGCTCTTCTGTCTGTGGGCGAGGCCAGCAGCTGGCAGCCAGAAAGTGGCTGCCCTGGAGCCTTTCTGGAGTGACTGGAGGGAAAACAGGCTGTAGTTTGTCTCACCTCCGCACACATCTTTGAGATCCGTAACCACCTGAAACTTGTCTGCATAGCCACAGTGTCGCGATAGGCTATTTTGTGAGCGTATTTTGACTATCTGTGAGAGTGGGCCTAAGGCCAGTGTCATTTTTCTTATTGACATGTGAAGTCTACATATAAGAATGGGTGGAAGGGGTGTCTGTGGGGTGGGTGTGTGTGTGATAGACAGAAATTGAGTGATTGATTTATGACCTCACATGGCCAAATAGGATTTGTTACCAGCAGCAGCTGATCTACAGCGTTGTTGTATTGAGCATTGGATTTCTAAAGCCTCCATTGTCACATTATTGACACTCCACCACTTGTCAGCCAGGGTTGCAATGTGAAATGCAGGTATTTATACGCTGACTTTCTAGTAAGTAACACATTCCTTTTATTCCTTTCATATTCAGTCCTCTGCCTTCATTCACTCTATTTTAAAGCATCATTTTTCTTAAGACTACGATAACCTTGCCTTAAACTGACTTTTCCAGGTCAATTAGCTCTTCCCTGACATTGGTTTTGACTTGTAAGTGAATAGGAAAACTCTGATTTTCTGCCCTTCAGTAAGTTAGGGTACCTAAAGTTTGATTCTAGGTTTGATTTTTTAATGTTTTTATTATTACTTTTTAAAAGATTTTATTTATGTACTTTTAGAGAGAGGGAAAGGGAGGGAGAAAGAAAGGGAGAGAGTGCGAAATATCAATGTGTGAGAGATACATTGATTGGTTTCCTCTCACACGCCCTCTACTGGGGACCTGGCCTGAAACCCAGGCATGTGCCCTGACTGGGAATCAAACCAGTGACCTTTGGGTTTGCTTGCCAGTGCTCAGTCGACTGAGCCACACCAGCCAGGGCTGATTCTAGGTTCGATTTTTAAACTGTCAGCTGCAATTGTGTCTGTAGCTCTGACACGGCTGAAACTCTGATGTCTCCTTTAGGGTCTGTACTAGGCAACTCTGACCCAGCACAGCCATGAACTAAACTGTTGGTTCCATCCTTCTCTCTGCTCCAAAGTGCTCTTTTCAGAAGCGCCCTCCTTATGTCCAGAGGCAGCTCCATTTACTGAGATGCAATTTTTCTTTCTCTTTAAAACGTAGTTTATTGATTATGCTATTACAGATGTCTCATTTGCCCCCTTTATTCCTCTCTGCCCTGCACCCCCTCCCCCCTTCATCCTGCATCTAACACCCCCTCCTGCCCCGTTCATGTCCACGGGTCATACATACAACTTCTTCGGCTTCTCCATTTCCTACACTATTCTTAACCTCCTTCTGTCTGTTTTCTACCTACCATTTACGCTCCTTATTCCCTGTACCTTTTCCCCCTCTCTCCCCACCCACTCCTTGCTGATAACCCTCCATGTGATCTCCATTTCTGTGATTCTGTTCCTCTTCTAGTTGTTTGCTTAGGTGTTTTTATTTTATTTTTTTAGGTTCAGTTGATAGTTGTGAATTTGTAGTCATTTTTATGTTCATAGTTTTGATCATCATCTTTTTCTTAGATAAGTCCCTTAAACATTTCATGTAATAATGGCTTCGTGATGATGAACTCCTTTAACTTGACCTTATCTGGAAAGCACTTTATCTGCCCTTCCATTCTAAATGATAGCTTTGCTGGATAGAGTCATCTTGGATGTAGGTCCTTGTCTTTCATGACTTTGAATATGTCTTTCCAGCTCCTTCTTGCCTGTAAGGTTTCTTTTGAGAAATTTGCTGATAGTCTTATGGGAACTCCTTTGTTAGGTAACTGTTTCCTTTTCTCTTGCTGCTTTTTAAGATTCTCTCCTTATCTTTAATCTTGGGTAGTACAATTATGATTATGCTTTGGGTTGTGCTTCCTTGGGTCCAACTTCTTTGGGACTCTCTGAGCTTCCTAGACTTCCTGGAAGTCTATTTCCTTTGCCAGATTGGGGAAGTTCTCCTTCATTATTTGTTCATGTAAGTTTTCAATTTCTTGCTCTTCCTCTTCCTCTGGCACCCCTATGATTCTGATGTTGAAATGTTTAAAGTTGTCACAGAGGTTCCTAAACCTCTTTTCATTTTTTAGAATTCTTCATTCTTTATTCTGTTCTGTTGAATGTTTTTTCTTCTTTCTGCTCTAAACAGTTGATTTGAGTACTGATTTGCTTCCCTTCACTGTTGGTTCCCTGTACATTTTCCTTTATTTCACTTCATTTTTTTTCAAAGCCTTCACTTTTTCCTCCATTTTCTGACCATACTTAACCACTTCTGTGAGCATCCCGATTACCAGTGTTTTGAACTGTGCATCTGATAGGTTGGCTACCTCTTCATTGCTTAGTTCTATTTTTGGAGTTTTGATCTGTTCTTTCATTAGGCCCATATTTTTTGTTTTGAGACAGCTGTTACATTGTAAGGGGCGGAGCCTTTAGGTATTGGTCAGGGCCTGGCAACCCACGTGGCTAGGTTGTGGCGTTGTATGTGGGGGAGGGGTCAAAGAGGAAACAGTGCCGCTTGCTTGGTTCCCAGCTGGCTACCCACAAGCAAATTGGGCCCTTCTGGTGTTTATTCCTGGGTGGGTGGGTCTTTCCAAGAACTCTCCTGTGAGTCTGGGAGTTTCTCCCGCTGCTGCAACTCCCTACAGGTTTTTACTGCCAGAGGTTTTGAGGCTTTGTTCCCCAACTCCCCCACCCCCATCCCATGTGCGTGGCAACCCTGGGTTGCATGGCCTATCTTGCTCCCAGTTGTTCTGCCCAGTTGACCACAGGCAAATGTGAGATGACGTGGTCCTCTCAGCCACCGCCACCGCTGCCTGGCTTCGCCCCTCCTACCTGTCTGAATGAATGTTTCTGTTTTGTAAGTTCTTGGTTGTTGGACTTCCACACAATTTGATTTTCTGGAATTTCTGGTTAGTTTTTGTTTTTAAATTTGTTGTTTTCCTTCTTTTGGTTGTGCAGGGAGGCAAGGTCTATCTACCTATGCCTCTATCATGGCTGGGAGACCGAAATTTTTCGAAGTTAATTTTTGACTCCTCTTCCTTACACATTTCATGTCAAAATTCACTTGGCTTGGCCTTCTAAAAGTTTCTTAGAATGTAATAAGTTGTCACCTCCTGTTACCAATCTGGTCCTCACCTCTGGTGTAGGCACTTGCCACTGGGGTTCTCCGCTTCTCTACTCACTCACCCCCACTCCCCCACTCCGCATGGTTTATTCTCTACCCAGCGACCTGTGGGATGTTTAAAAAATGTAAATCAGATTCCATTACTTCTTGCTCAGAACTCTCCAGTGGAGTACAATTGTCCGCTCCCCACTTCTGCTTTATTCTCACACATGTTGTCCGAGGTGTAAATGGTAAACTTCAGCTTACATCCACTATGTTTGTAAGACACATTCTGTTTGTGTTATCACTGTGAAATACCAACTTAGGGAGAACCCTGAATTTGCTTCTGGATAGTCCTATTTGCTTTCCCTAACAGCTTTGCTTAAAGTGAGATTGTACATATGCCATGTCACCTTTTGGAGGGGGTCAGTCCTCACGACTTTGGTGGGATCTTGATCAGTCTATAGGTAAGCATGAATCTTTTCATGAGCCCAGCCACTGGTCCATCAGACTTTATAGACCTACATAATTGTAGGAAGTCTCACTCTGCATGAAGGAAGAAATAGTAGAACTGGCTTGGATGCAGGAACCAGTGAAGGTTTCCAGTTTTGTGTAGATTGCATTTTGTGATCCTTGCAAACCATTGTGAAACAGTGATATAATTAAATCTTGTTATTGGACTAGGAATAGATTAACTTGTAAAAAGCACCAGCTCGAACACAGCGGATGTCGCTTGCTAACAGTTCTCATCACAGAATCATGCAGTCTGTGGAGTGTAAACCCAAGAGTTGTGGGCAAACACAGGTAAGTCGAGTCTGATTGACTGTTTATGTATTTCTTGGTACCAGAATATTGATATGAAAAAGGGAATTGAGAATGGACTTATATTTGTTTCTGTTGAGAAGCTCTGTCCTTGATTTACTTGTGGATTATTGTTGAAGTCGTGATCAATATTTAGGTAATAAACACCAGTAATCCTATTTCTTGGTATTTGTTTTGAGATGGGGCTACAAAGATGAGAGATACTTACACCTTATCAGTAAGGGGTGCTCTGCCATGCAGAGGGAGTTGAAGCCTGTAGACCGAATTGGGTTGCTTCTGAAAGAGTTTTTTAGGCCACATAGTAGCCATTGGGAAACTGGAAGGCTTTTGAGGAGGGGAAGGAATGACGTGGATTGATACTTTTAGAAAGTAACTCATGGCACTGTGACTGTGATTTCTAAAGGAAATACATTATTTCCTTTAGAGGAACAATGTAGGGAAGATGTTTGCAATAGGGATTAGCTGGTGGCAGGCACTTTGGAAGATTTCTTCTGTAGGACAGGAGATAAGAGCCTGTTTTATTTCTGTCTCCAAGGACTGGAGAGACAGATAATATTACCTGATTTAGAGAGAGAATGTGCACAATGAGAAAAGAGGTGCCAGTTCTGGTCAGAAGTTCAAACCAGGGGTGTCAGGAGGGTGGCAGTAGGGTTGAGAAAAGCACAGAAGGAGGTGTGGGAGGGGAAGAAGGAGATTGTCAAGAAAATGACTTAGAAGTCATGGGTGTTTAGAACATAATTGGGGATTGGGAGGGAAGAAGGTGGCAGGGGAGAGGGAAACAGGAAAACCAGGCAAGAGTCAGATTGCTGATAAAGTTTGCATTAGATTTGGCAGTTCTATAATGTTTTCCAAGGCAGTGAGAATAGTTTTCATGGAAAGGCAAGGTGGGAGTCACACCCATTGCATGGCTGGTGTACGAGTATACCTGCGGTTCTCAGAGTGTGGTCTCAGGACCCGTATCACCTGGAGAAACTGGAGGTGAGGCCCTCAGTGCATGGGTTGTCAAGCCCTGTAGTTGTGCCTCAGGAGTGTACAAGTTGTCAGTCACTCCCCCAAGTCATTTGTTTTGCACTTGGAGATCGAAGAAACAGAATTGTAGAACTAGAATCCAGGTCTGTGTTACCTTGAAGGCACTGTTTTTTCACACTGCCCACCTGTTCATAAGTGTTCACTCGCAGAAAATGTTTTGAATGCCCGCTGTGTGTTCAATTCATCTTCATGTATTTGGGGAAAAAGGTGAATAGGGCACATGGCAGGTTCATCATTTAGAAGCATTTGTGTGATCTTACTTCGTAGTTGTAAAATGGAGCTTGCGTCAGAAGCAAGTAATGTGTGGCCTGCACAACGACTGACATTTATCATTAGTGGAAAGTGCTATTTCGAGGGGGAAACACACATTGGAATAGTTTCTAGAGACCCAAACCTGTAATGACAGGGTGCAGACCAATCCCAGGGTGGTCCTTGACTCTGGGGAGGGCTGGAGGTACAAGAAAAGGGGGTCAGGCACTTTGGAACAAAGTGGCACAATGTCGGTTTATGTTAAATCCAAGGATGAGGTTTATTTGTATACTTTAATTTCAAGATTTTCATAAAATGGCCAAAAATAAACCTAATTGTTTATGATGTGGCACGACCGTAGAGCCAGTCCCCTGGGAGTATATATGCACTTAGGCTTATTTCCTGGTTGGGGGTTAGTGCTGAATGAACCACAAAAGCCAGCAAGACGGTTAGCTGTTGATCGAGCTTGTAAAATGATCCCAGCAGTGTCTTGGGGCCTGGAGGAAGAAACAGAAATGCAAAAATTGTCAAAATCCTTTGCCATCGCTTACAGGCCCATGACCTCAAGTGGCCCTGGTGGGGCAGCAATCGGTCTAGTGGTTGGGGTCACCCTGCTAGGCTGGTTGATGGAGGACCAGCTTTGTCTCCTTGTAATCCTGGAGGATTTATTTTGTAGGGGATTCCTTAAAACATGATTTGAAGGCATGCTAAACCAGTGTATGTGTTAAGGGTTTACTTGTAGAGTGAAGAATCCTATGCTTCATCCTCAGAAGTTCATGTACATTGCCTGCAAAAACTGAAAGGCCAGATGTAGCAGAAGACTGGATTCACTGTCTTGAGAGTTATATGGGCGAATATCTGCAATTCAAATAGTTCATTCCTGCTTTAGACTCTTAATTTTCTTGTGCAGGGCATAAGTATTCAGCTATTTCAGAATTTTCTTGCTAAGTTGAGTGGAGCATAAATGTAGTACATATTTTGGAGAATCTCAGGGACATAATTAAATGCATTAGGAAGTAGCCCACAGTCTATTTAAACTATCCAATTAAATGCAAATATATGCTCTAGGACAGTGATGTCTAATAGAACTTTATGGGATGATGGAAACATTCTGTAGCTGTGTTGTCCACTTTGGGAAACATGTACTATTGGGTACTTGAAATATGTCCAGACAACTTAAAGAATTTAATTTTTTAAGTTATTTGTAAATAGCCACATGTGTCTAGTGGTTACTCTGTTGGTTAGTATGTCTTAGAATATGTCATTTGGGAGATATGCTGATTTACATAAAGAAGGACTAAAAGATCCAAATTAGTTAGAATTCCTTTGGGAACCTACTTGTTAATAATTTACTTCCAAATGAAGTTGTTGGGTAGTCATGTGTTGGCATTGCTGATCGTGAATGGTCCCTGATTCTGATTGGTTTTTAATTTTTTCCCTGGTCCCCTCCACTGGAGGTAGATTGTTAATCCAGATTTCTGCTAGATTCTTGGAGATAATCCCTAAGTAGACCATGAGTCTTTTCTGGTTGTGTTGGAACAACGCACTGTCAGAGGAAGAGCTGTGGGAGGCTTGAAACGCTGCTGCTCGGCCCTTGCTGCTGTTCCCTGACTGCACCGGCTAACCATGACGGGGTGGATGTCGCAGCCCCTGCTGCTGCTGCCTTGACAACGGTGATGTCTGACGTGCTCAGACGCAAAAGAGCTGACTTGGCAGCTGCCCAGCAGATTTTTATAAAGGCTCAGTTGGTGGCCGTAGATTCAGGCTGTCAGAGTTGTGTTATGCAATAAATCGTTTTCAGCAGAAGTTCTTAATCCAATTTCAGCTGTAGCCTATTTTTAAAATAGGCCGTAATCAAAGATAAGTACACATTATTTCGTGGGAGTTTGGGAGAAGTAAAACTCTCCTTGCATAAGCATTTTCAGACCGTTTACTTTATCCTGGGAAGCATGTCATCTGTCTGAGGAAATTTGCTGCTTGAAGTGCTTTTAATTTAGAATCAAGGCAAAGGAGTATCATTCACAAGTTCATAACTCAGTGGTTTCCTGGCCACTTATTTGTAGGTGTGAACATTTCCCCAATTTCTTTTTGATGTTTGTATATTGACAATTGAACCATTTTATGGAATTTAGAAAAATGAATTAGCATTGAGTTGACTTGAGAGGTTTCTACTGGAGAAAATATTATTTGTTAAAAGGGAAGAAGCACTGGTTTTAGCCTGTCTTAAGTTATACCTCTCTCACATTTTTCTTCACTATTCTTTGTCTCTTCCCCTTATTTATTTATTTGGCTCTGGAAATCCTTGTTTATATTGAATCCATGCCAAGAATCAACATCACTAACACTTTTTTTTTTTTGATGCTTTTATTGTTCTGTCCTCAAACTGTTGATGGAAGAAACTGGCATTTCAGACAGTAGCAAATTGTATCAAGTAGGGTGATTTAACAATAGGCATATGTGAACTTGTTTTGAAAATAAAAGACATTCACGCATAGGTTTCCAGTCATTTTCTTTGGAAGGAGGAAAGAGCCTCAGTTTTTTCTCTGTCTTGCTCATGGACCCAGTTTTTCAAATTTTGTTTTCTTACCGGCCAGCCTTGTGCAGCTGTGAGACACTCGGTCCTTCTCTCCACCCTGTGACATTTCATGTTAGTCCCACTTAGGGTAGGAGATAAGTATAGGGATTGGGCATCACATTTCATTTTCTTTTTAAAAGGGGTGAAAAGTCTCATCCTTCCACTCCCAGAGCGGTGGCAGAGTGGGCAGAAACAGGATATATGCACTGGTAACTCATCTAGTGGCTCCTGTAATTCAAACACATAATTGTTATTTGTCTTGGCACTTGGATAAATTTTAATGAAGAGGTTGCATGTTAGGCGAAGGTCTTCCTACTGTGAACCTGAACATTCTCTTCCTTCCAACCGCCACACCCCCATTTGCTTGTACTTAGAAGAGACAGTGAAGAACATTTGATGATTTGACCCCTCCATGTCCAAGCAGGAGTGTTTTCTCTGGAATGTAATGCCACCTGTAACTGTGCCTGTCCCTGTGCCCCTCACCCCAGTCCCTCTTTAAAATAGCAGGTTGGCATTTAAAACATCAGTGTGAGGTTCTGGATTTCAATTTAAAAGACAAGTGTGTATTACACTTCAATCCTGGTATGCGTGTCTTGGATTTGCCTTTATTTTTATTTGGTGATTTGGTTAAAAATGATCTCCGTGGTCTTGTAAACTTTTTTTTTAAATTGGATTCAGATATGCTGAAAGGGAAGTTGTACCGCTGGTTACCTTGAGTCCCAGTTTCCACCAGTCATCCTGCATCTTTATTAACAGCGATGCACGGGTCTCTGAGGCAGTTTGCTCACAAGTGTTTGGAAGTTAATTATCTTCCATTGGGCCCTATTTAATTTTTAAATACTACTTGTAATTGTTGGAAAAATTTTTAAAGAATTGATCAGAGGCCCGGGCTGGTGTGGCTCAGTGGATTGAGTGCCGGCCTATGAACGAAAGGGTCACCAGTTTGATACCCAGGCAGGGCGCATGTGTCCCTGGGTTGCAGGCCAGGTCCCCAGTAGGGGGCGGGTGAGAGGCAACCACACATTGATGTTTCTCTCCCTCTCTTTCTCCTTCCCCCCCTCAATAAACAAACAGACAAACAAATAAATATTAAAAAAAAGAATTGGTCAGAAATGTGCTTTCCTCCATCTAACCCATGCCTTTTCATCGGTTTTCCCTCTCCTAAATCAAGATGGACTGAATTTGAAACCGTAATAAAAACCCACATGTGGACAAATTGCATAAGGATGCTTTGAACGATATCATTAGAATAGATTATCACACAAGGTAGTTGAGAGGCCAGTGAGATAAGCGCCCCCTTCCCTTTCCTCCCCGGCCCCGCCCCCCCCTTTCCTTTGCTGGTCTCCAGCTAGAGCTGTTGCTCTCAACTGGTTTAGTTTTTGTATAACATTCACCTCTTGAAATTAGTAATATAATTTTGCTTTCACTTAGGAATGAATGTGAGTTACACATTTGACGTTTCTTCTGTAATAACAAATTCCTGAGTTTTGAAATTTGCTTCCTGATATGCGCCACCTGCAAACCAATTGACTGACTTACCTGGTGGCTCACACCAGCTCCTGCTCACATTTCCACCTGTGAGACCTTTGGCCAAGGCACTGAAACTTACCTCTAAAATATAGCTTCTGAGTTTCATGATTACTTTATTTCCCATCCAGTTTGTTTATTTATTTTTAAAAATATATTTATTGGTTTTAGAGAGAGGGGAAGGTGGAGGCAGAGAAACATCGATGTGAGAGAGAAACTGATTGGTTGCTTCCCATATACACTCTTACTGGGGATTAAATTCTCAACCTAGGTATGTGCCCTGACCGGTATTCAAACCTTCTACCGTTTGGTGTGTGGGACAATGCTCCAACCAAGTGAGCCACACCGGCCAGGTCTTTCCCACCCATTTTACACTGAAGGGAGAAAGCAGTGGCGTGGACCTGTACTCAGGTCTGAGCAGAGAACCGTGAGCATTCCTTGCACGTTAGTGTTGATCCCACTGCCGCCTAGCATGCAGTGAGCACCCAGCAGACCTTTTTTGCTATGGTTAGATTCATTACTACCTTTTATATGCTTCTCATAGGACTCTGAGGGCATTGGCTTCTGCCCTGCACCTGTTTTGCAAGCTTGACTGACCTGAGTGTTCCTGTTTTTTCTTGCCTTTGAGTGTTCTGAAGAGATTTTAAAGGCCCATTTTGCTGAAGAGCTGGCTGTCATTGGGGAGCAGCAGCCCATGAAGTCTCTGCCAGGGCCTGTGGCTAACTGGAGAGTATGATTTTACTGTATCAGTAATCGGATCAGTCTTGAGACAGTAAATTAGAAGAAGTCTTGGTACAGTTACAGTGTATCAAATCAATCATTCAGTGTTTTAAATTTTGAATGGTCAGCAAATGTGTTCACGTTAGAATGCCTAATTTCAGGGTTTGTTTAAACTAACATTGATTTGAATTTACAGCTGTCACTGGAGGTGGGGGTCGGTTAGAAGAACTCAAGTACTTCGAGGACAGGTTCAGTTTGAGTTGTCATGCTTATGCCTTTTAACCCCATCCCTCTCTGTGAGCACGTGTGGGTAGGGAGACATGGCGACTTGCACCTGTCTGATCCTGTACCTTCTTTTTTGTCTTGTAAATTAACCTGGTTAAGGAGTACAGCTTGGCTTGTATTGTCATGCATACAAGTTCATGGCCTGTGTTTTTATTTTGTTTGCTTTTGTTTTTGTTTGTTTTCCTGAGCAGCAAGGAGAGCACCATAGGAAAAGAATTCTACAATTGGGAGCCATGGATGTCCTTGGATTGGGGCCTGCCTTTGGGTTTTGTTGCATCATGATGAACAAAATTTTAGCCTACCCCCCAAGAAATAAAACAAAATCACTGTGGAGGGTATAGTTAACTGCAGGCTCAGTGAGATCCTACTGTGTAATGTGGCTGCTAAAATTTATTTTAACTTTTGGGTTTGTGCATAGAAACTGAAGTGATGTTATTGCATATATTGGTCCTATTCTGGGATATTATTCACATGTTGAATGTATATTTAATTCTGGGTGTCAGGTTTTAGAGGAAAGTTGACCCAACCTTGGTAACCATAGGATAAGTATTGGGGAGACCATGCGGTATAAAAAAAATGATTCTAAGAACTAGCATTTCTTTTTTCTAATTAAAAATTTTTTTTACCTAATTTATTTTCCAATTACAGTTGACACACGGTATTGTTCTTCATGTGTGGAATAAGAGTGATGAGACATTTGTATACCTTATGAAGTGACTACCCCAGTAAGGCTAGTAACTACACGACACAGCACACGAACTTGGCATTTCTCAGTATCTTGCCTTTTTTGTTGTTTTCATCTGTGCTGTTTGATGACTTGTTTTAGCTCTGTGGCGAGACGTCAAAGTGAAGACTTTGCGGGTTTACCAATATAGACTTCTTATTCCTGACAGGAGAGGAGGCAACAGTAGGAGATAAATGTTAGAAGTGTTGGTGTTGAAGTTTCACCTCATCTTTGCCTTTGCCTGTATTCTGATTGGAATTAGAAAGTGATAGGAAATAGGCATGGAGTGGAGAACAAGCGTGTACTGCAGAGCTTCTGAAACTCGCATGTGCATGGGAATCACCTCACGATCATCTTAAAAGGCAGATTCTGATTAAGTAGGTCTGGGTGGGGTCCAGAAGTCTGCATTTCTAACAAGATGCCAAGTGGTGAGGGTTCTGATGGTCTGTGGACCTCCCTTGCCTTCGCAAGGGCATGAAAGGAGGCTGCTGAAGGCTGTTTAATCTCCAGTCTGGAGTGGGAATTTTGGAGATTGGCTGCATGGTGCTGCCTGCCTGCCCCAAGGAGCGGTATCTTCTTGTGTCTGCTTCTGGTGCTCCTTTTTCTTACATGTCTTATATGTGTGAGTAGCTAGAGTTGTGTTGTGCTTTTTTTCCCTTTTAATAAAAAAGATTGATGCCATAAACATTCAGGTTTAAATTCTGACCAGTTGTCCCTTTTGATAAGAAATTCCCCAGTTATTACAAAGAGCGGTAAATATTTTGCAGATGAAAAGAAAATCCTGTCACTTTTAAAGGCCTTATTACTCAGTCTTCCATTAGCCAAAGGAAGTGATTTTTAGCAGTCAATAGCAAAGTGAACCTAGATCTATGTGGCTTCACCCTCCTCCTGTCAACAGAACCAGATATTTTTTATTTATGGCAGTGTTTGCGAAGCATTTGCTTTGAGGTAGGGGAACTATGAATAAGAGGCTGGGGGTGGGAATGCAGAAAGGGGGTGCATTGTCTGGGAGCTTGAATTGTGCACCCCTGGTTTTTGATGGTCTGTTAACCTGGAGGTCTTATTGAAACCCCAAAGGTACAAGAGCTGTTTTTAATGTTTAATGAAATTCATAAGAACTGGCACTCACTCTGGACAGCTGAATTTACATCATAATGAAGTTGCTGGACTCTGGTATCAGTGACTACAACTTTTCCTCTATTGTCGTTTTTTAGGCTGACCAGTAAACCAGAATGGACAAGGTGCTTGATTTTGTGGGAACAGTCTATCTGGAGGAGGCCAAGAAGGGATCTTTCTCTCTTCAGTGCTGTACTGTCAAATCCTGATGATGCCCACCTGAGATAAGGGAGAGCCAGGTCTAGCAAGGTCAAAGGGGATAATTAAGAGTTTTGAATACTGAGGCAGGCGTGGACATGACTGATTTGAAAGTAGTGATTTGGGAATGAATAGTTGAATGTAAGAGAGGGTATAATGAGAGAACACTGGGAGATGCGGAGGAAAAAGGAGGAAAAAGGAGTCTGTACAGACGTGGTGAGGGAATTAGGGAGAGGAGCAGCGAGGTATTGTGTCCGTATGTAGCTGATGCTAAAGGACACAAGGAGTTGGTCCATATTTAGCTGAAGCTAGGAGACCGAGAGAGAGTCATTAGATTTGGGCCCTCGAAGACCATGTGGGCTTTTAGGTGGGTGCTGTGGTTTTTTGTTTGGCAGGGAATTAGGTGGTTGAGAAGGGGTGGTGCAGCCACTATGTAGTAAGTTGACAAACACTGCTGAGGATGACAGGCATAGCCCAGCCCTTTGAGATTTGTTACTGTGTGGAGTGTTTTAAGGGGGTAGCAGTGATTTGTTAAAAAAATTGTAGTGATTTCAAGTATTTCACTTAAAACATCCTGCATAATAGTAAGGTTATGCACTGGCAGGCCAAGCATGGGTGAAAGTAGGTGAGAACAGTGAGATTGAGCTTGAGTTTGTATTGTTCCCAGAAATATTTATTGAGTTTATACGCTATCAGGTATGTTTTAGATGCTGGGATAACATGGTGAATAGGAGAAAGGATTTCCTGACCCCATGCAGACATTGTTTAAATGGCTGATTAAATAAGACAGCTGTTGTAAAAGGGAAAATAAAAAGGAAGCCCCTAAAGTTAGAGGTCATATAAACTCTTAGAGAGAGAAGTGTTTGTGTTCTGAGTTGCCTGACCTTTAATGATAGTTACATTGGGACTGGCTTTTAGAGCACTCACTGCTTGGCTGTTCTGAACAGCAGAGTGTTGGAAGCCCCTTTTTTCTGGCCTTCCATGACACCCATCTTGGAGGGCTCTGTGTTGCCTCATGGATGCGTGCACACCTTTGATTCTGCATCTGGCGTTCCACTGGGGAGAGGGGTTCCACCACCCTGGTCTGTAAGCTGAGTGTAGGCTGACTCATTATGACTCTGAAGCTGTGAAAGGCAGTTTAATTTTCAGTTTCTCAATTATTGCTTACCCATTGAGCTTCTGGAAATAGAACAGAGTCAGTTTACTTCCTACCTATGTGTCGCCCTTTCGAGGGAGGTGTGACAAGTCTTGACCAGCACTCTAGATTATAAAAGAGCACTTGTGTTTTTTTTAAAAAAAAGTTTGATTATTAATGTTTAGGATTTGAAAACCCATAATCTGTGTCGTGGATTTGCTTCTCCTGTATTTAAAGTACTTTTTATATGTGTAATGAAGCTGCTCTTGTGCCAGTAAGTGAACCTTAAATGCATCTTCCTTTGCAGGGGTTTTCATCTCACATGGTTTATGTTTTAATTAGGCATTAGTAGTAGGGGTGTAATTCTCTCTTATGAAGTCAGAATGAAGGTACCAGCCTGAACAGGGTGCAGAAGAATCACCACAGGAATTTTACATTGAAAGCTATTTTTGGGGCATTATAATTTATAAGCTGCAGGAAATAATAGTTTATAACCACATCACTGTTGTGTAGATGCAAATGGTGAGGGTAGGAACTTGGCTGTGATGAAGAGAACTTAGCTGCACGGCCTTTATGGCATGGGGTTTGGAAGCTGAAAAGATAGATTTCAGCCTAATAAGCATTAATTCCTCCTGGATTTAAGACTGTCATTCGGTTGCAGTGAATATGCTGGTGGAGCTCTCATGAAAACTCTTGAAAGTTGCTATAAACGTGAATTCAAGTATGATGTGCTTTGTATGTGTGTGTTAAATCATCTGCCTTTGACAAGGTTAGTTATTTGGGCTGCTCAGATGGATCTGGTCAGAGTGCTTCATTTTTCTGGTTTTTAACCACGTGATTGGAGGTCTCTAGTGACTTATACCAAGTAGCAGTTAAACTATGTATGTTCTGCCTGTCAGGTTAAGGCAAAATTTGCTGGTTGCTTTTAGCCTTCATGTTTGAATGTCAGCCACCACCCTGGTTAGTAGATGTCTTGGCTCTCAGGAGAGCGACCAGGAAGTGCCTTCTTCCTCTGCAGGTAATGGAACCCTCAGCTTGGCCTCTCTACGGGAGGGAAGGGTGTGGACAGGAAGGTGGAAATCCCAGCTTCCTTCTTTCCCAGAGCATCACTTCCCCTTATTATAGAAGACGGAGAATTACTCTCATCCTAGGAAATCCTGGAAGCTTAACGAGAGTGCAGCTTAAGTTATTTAGGGCCTAGAGTTTCTGTGTGGTGAGATTTCAAAGATGTAGTTTGTGTTTATGCAGAGTTTAGGAATTTTAACTCTGGAAAAGACCTCAGATAGCCCTGTCCCATTAGTGGCAGGGGATAAAAACCAATCTTCTGGACATCCATCCAGTACAATAGCACTAGTCTGACTCTGAGGTATATGGGTCCCTGTTTGAACAAAAGGAATGTGAATATCCAAAATCCTATTTTTACTTAGGGTATTATGTTTTCCTTATTTTCTTAAGGCCCAAAATATCTGAGAAGATCAAATACTTCCATGTCTAAATTGAACTGTTAAAAATGTGGTCTTGACGCGGGTGTGTGAACGTGAGGGCTTCTTAAGCAAACCCTGCATAGATAGCCACAGAAGAACCTATGAATGTCCTCACCCATATGAGGCTACCTTTTAAACCTTCAAGTCCTGTTGCTGGTTCCCTGCAGCAGTTATCTCAGTTCAGTCACTGATGTTTGCCATCTCCATCTTCCAGATTTGGCTCTTGTTCTGTCTCAGTTTCCTGCTGGTGTGTGTCCCCATGCTTGCTCCCCTGTCCCCTTAGTGCTTCTTCAGTTCTGATCTTTCTTTACATCTTTACTACTGGAGTGGTTTCTGGGCTGGCTGCTAGTACTTTCATTCCCCCACCCCACCCTTCCCAGCCAGCTCCATTTTGTTCATTCCTCTCTCAAGAGCTTGCCTTGGATCGGATACAACAGGGATAAGGGAGCCACACTTTTAAATCAGATCATCAAGACCTGTTATTAACCAGTGTGTATTTTTTTATCTAACTCTCCGGCCCCAGTCTGTTCTGTTGCCCTTTTCCACAGCGATCAGTTTCTCTCTCCCTCTCCCTCTTCTCCTTCATTTGTGACTCGTTTCCTTAAGAGGCTCTTGCTGATCCAGTTTCATTTCTTCTGACTGAATGGTAGATTTTCTTGAAGGTAGCACCGACCCCCAATGACAACCACAAAAATTTCCAAAAGTGGAGCACAAATTTGTGAGGCAGTGTACATTCTGGCATTACTTACTTTATGAAACTCCAGCATAACGGTTAATTACACCTTTGGTTGTGAGGGTAATAATAACTGCTTTTTGTGAATTTGGCCAGGAATAGAAAACTTCAATATCGCCCATTAGTAAGGTCTTTGGGTGTACGCACAGGAAGGAAGCGAGATGGTTTTGTCTCTCAGTCCCTTGCAGTTGGTCGGTTAGCTTTCTGCTTGAGGCCTTTCCCGCTGTGGAAGGGCCAGTGTTGTCCCTTTGCCATGGGATGTAATGCTGAGCTCCAGATGGTGTCTTCATCCCACAGTACTTACTTGGAAAGTTTTTAAAACATTTATTCTAATTCTTAATATGTCCTTGCTTTCCTTTAAGTAACGCTCCTCTTTTATTTCTTTCTCTTCCTTCAGGACGACAGTGATGGGATCCCATGGTCAGAAGAAAGGGTGGTACGCAAAGTCCTTTACTTGTCCCTGAAGGAGTTCAAGAGTGCCCAGAAGAGGCAGCACGGTGAAGGCATTGCTGGGAGCCTGAAAACAGTGAATGGTGAGTTGACTCTCTGTTGGAATCTCTGTATTGTGTCTGTATGGGACGTGTTTTTCGCAACGTGTGCTTTTTAAGCTAGGTCCTTACCATCAGTAATTCTGGACATCCTGATGGATTTATAGGTTCATTTTCATGTGTCTTTATGTGCTGCACAATAAATTGGCAAGGTAGCTATACATAGGACCAGAGCTGCAAATCTTATTTTTTTATTAGGTCCTGGGTTGAATGTGGATCCTGTTTTACAGGTTTTTCTGTGGATATCTGCTGTATTTTTCTGTACGACAGCAGAAGTCTTTGATGATCTTCCTGTAGTGTGCAGCCTTTGGTGTTTATCCCGTTTGTAAAGGAAGCAGCCTAAATCTACAGTGTGCCTACTGCCCTCCCGACTCTCTGGCGCAGCAGCCTCCTGAGTGCCTGCTTCCTTGTATGTTGATCAGAATGGGCAGGTTGCTACTCGCAGCAAGTATACAGTAGCATAGAATTCCTGTGTGTCCAGGAGTGTACCTCTTCCTGTGTGGTTATCTAAAGGACCCTTGAAGCCTGTAGCGAAACTTGCTGCTATCAGCATTTATTCTGACATCTCTTTTTAATGGGGCTTAGTATGATTCTGATGAAATCATCCGACGAAAACCATTTCAGAACAAACATTTGGTTATTCAGTTGATGTGGCTGTGGTGGCATTCCACAGTCTTTTACTTACTAATCTCTTAGAATTATAGATACTGTGAATTGACCATTTTCTGCTATGTACTTGCTTGGAGCAGGGAGATGAACAAGAGGAGTTTGTTTTTTCTTAGAATCTTTGCTCTGGTCATGGGGAAACAGTCATCACATGTGGGTATTTGCCAGCTTTCCAGGTTGCAGAGTGACAGGTTTGCTTAGGGCTTCTGGTTTCTTTCCAGCCTGCTTGGTTGTCAGTGGAGTTGTCCGCAAGCCTCTTGTTGGACGGAGTGCTTACAGACAGGACCTGTTCTTGCTTTGTTGCCACAGGGTTGTGGCTGGATTTTGTGAGGTGACCTCCCTGCCATCTATCCAAGTTCTTTCCCTCTCTTCTAGTTTTGGGTGGTTTGGCACAAGAACACCTGAATTCTGAGCCCACATATAATGAAAAAGGCCCTTTTAAAATTTCTTTCACATTTGCAAAGGTATGGTAAGTAGTGGAATCTGTTGTCACAAGTACTCAATTTGGACCCTCATGAATTACTGACAGAGACCCCATCTATTCCTTGGCTGCCTGTAATACATAATACCGTAAACTCTCTGTCCTGTGTCTATTTAGAGAACATTTGATATGATAGTTCTTGTCATTGCTTCACATGAAATACAGGTGGTCTCCTGACTTAAGATGGTTCGAGTTAACAATTTTTAAACTTAACGATGGTATCGCGGTGATGCACACAATACTCTACATGAGGCATTCAACATGCTATTATAGACCGGACTTTGTTAGAACATTTTGCCAAACTCACGGGGGTTCCAACCTTTTGGCATCTCTGGGCCACAATGGAAGAAGAGTTGTCTTGGGCCACACGTTAAGTATACAAACACTAATGAAAATTGATGAACAAAAAAAATGGTTTTAAGTAAATTTACGATTTTGTATTGGGTCTCATTCATAGCCACCCTAGGCCACATGTGGCCTGTGGGCCGCGGATTGAATACTCCTGCAAGGCTAAAAGCGTTCTGATACATTTAAGATAGGCCGGGCTAAGCGATGTTATGTTAGGTGTATTAAATGCATTTTCAACTTAAACCCATTGTAAACTGAAAATATCTTTTTTTAAAAAGAGGATTTTATTTATTTTTAGAGAGAAGGAAAAGTAGAGAGGAAAAGGGAGAGAAACATCGATGAGAGAGAAACATTGATCTATTGCCTCCTGCATGCACCCCTGCTGGGGAGTGGACCTGCAACCCAGACACGTGATCCGACCAGGAACTGAGCCAGCAACCTTTTCCTTTGCGGGACAGTGCCCAGCCCACTGAGCCACACCAGTCAGGGAAAACTGAAAATAGCTTATTTGGGTGCAACCTCGTTGAAAATAAGTGAGGTGCAGAGTTTGGTCTGATGACGCTTTTTAAGAGAGTGATGAGAGTATCGTTGAACCCTGGAGTTAGAGCACAGCAGTGGCTGTTCCGTGGGTTTAGATGTTAGTGTTGTGATAAGAATGCTCTCTCTCATTCTGCTATTCATGAGTGGTAATGCTTTACTGCTCTTGGAATCTCAGTTAAAAAAACAAATTAAATGGGAAAAATCAGCTTTTAGGACAAAAGCTTAGCCAGGTGTCCAGGATTGAATAAAAGTGGAATTTGGATAAAAGAGCAGCAACTAAAGTAAGTCATTCAAGAAGCAACGAGCACTGCCAGCTAGTTTGGTTAAATGTAGCCCTCGTGCGTGTTTCGTTTGTTTTTATTTTTTTATTTTTCACATCGTCAAGGGCTTGACAATGCGAAGGAAAGAATTCTAAGAAAAGTTGTTAAGGACATCTCTGTTGGGATCATTGAAGGCTTTAAATAATTCTTGTAATAACTTCATAAAGAAAAGGTGGTTTTTGTCATGTTAGTTTGCCTTTCACCCTGATAAAGACTGACTTTTCCTTCCTTCCTTCCTTCCTTCCTTCCTTCCTTCCTTCCTTCCTTCCTTCCTTCCTTCTCATTTTGGTTGTGAAATTGTAGTGAATATGCCCTTTTCTGGTTTCTGTTGGTGTTTGTGCAGGTAGCATCCCAAGGCCCCCTTTTTATTATTCTGTATATTGCATTTCAATAGCAGTTCTAAGTAAACACAAGAATCTCCTTGTTTCAGAACTTAAATTTGTTTTAAGAAGAATTTTCTTAAAGCTGGCTAATATGTTAAAGTGTGCTTTCCTGTGGGAGACCACTGGAAAGCACAGGAAAGCAGAATCGTTACCATGGGAATAACTCCTCTGTAGGTCCCAGAATCTCAGGTGTGCTCCCTGAAATAGCAGGGATCATTTTAAGAGTCTTTTGGCTGAATGAGGTTGAGAGTAGGGATAATTGCAGGTAGTGTGCTTTCTGAATGTGTGCTCATGTGTGTATCACTTGAGCTTGAATGGATGCGTTATAATAAAGCATCATTCATATAGTGTACAATAGAGTGACCCTGTCTTAAGCATGCAGTCTTGGGCTCTGCATTGTGGGGCAAGTAAAGACAACAAGGTAGTGGAGGGAGAGTGGTTGGTTTTAACAGTCATGCAAGGTACTCGTTTTCTTTTATTTATTTATTTATTTTTTATTATTGTTAGTCCCCCAGCCTCTCGAGGTTCCTTTTTAAATGTTGAAATAATTCCATTGATCTAGTTGTTTGTTTTTTAACTTTACCCGAGGACTTTTTTTTCATTGCTTTTTGGAGAGAGAGAAACATCGATGTGAGAGAGAAACATTGATTGGTTGCTTCCTGTACACACCCGGACAGGGGTTGAACCCGCAACCTAGGCATGTGCCCTGACCAGGCCTTGAACCTGCAGTCTTTCAGTTATAGGATGATGTTCCACAACTTAGCCACACTGATCAGGGCCTCATTGGTCCAGTTTTGATTGAAGCAGAGATTTGTCTGGTGGTAAAGTTTTGAAACTGTCTAGTACAAAGCTTTTGCTGGAAGGTGCGGCATGAAACTGGACAGCACATGGATCAGAGCATGTGCCTCTTCCCAGATGGGGAAGGGGGGTACTTCTGTGGCCCCCACGCCCATGCTTTATCACTTGGGGACCTTGGATAGTGACGTAACCTTTGAGTGTGTTTACCTTGGTGTTTTCACCAGTAAGCTGAATAAACATGCTTCTGGGCTTTGTGTTATGTATGTAGCGGCTTTCCTGACTCTCACTTGGTTGTTTAATATAGAGTAGCAGAATTGGGATTGCAGGTCGGGTTGTGTAACTTTGAATCCAGTACGTAATTTAGAAGACATACTGGATGAGAATTACAGCATATCTTTGCAACAGTAGTATTGAAAACAAGGTGTTTTATTTTTTTTCTCCTATCAATTTTTAAACAAAGAGGGTTCTGGGTAATTGATCCTACCAGAGTTTTTCTGGGGAAATTCAGTTTTAAAATAGTATTTGGCATTAACAATAGAATGGGCTTGACATATTCTGTATCTGATTTGAACTGACATCACTTCCGTTAAGTCATTTGCATGCTAGGATGCTGCATGCCTCTTGCACTTCTCTCTTGTGTGAGGTGGGTTGGGGGTCTGGTATCTGTTAACATTGTGCAAACAGCCGGCAGTTTGTGTCTGAGTGGCTGAGCCCAGCTGCCCCATTTCTGCAGGTCTAGTGTAGCAGTAATAACACAAGCAGACATAAGATAGTAAAACCCGTGTTTGCCATCAATCTTGCCTTTGTGGTTTTAAAGTGACAGAGAATGAATTTTTTTGTCCTTCTAGAGGTAGTGAATGAGAGTCGTGAATGGTCTCGTGGATTGTCTGTGTAGGCACTGAACCATCGTTACAGCTTGTTGGTTATAGCCCGGCTTAGGGGGCAACGCTAAGATTTTTGCTGATTGTGAGCCTTCTGTCTACTTTGTCTACTTCCTGCTGTAGATAATGCCACTTTTCCTGGCTGTAATAAATTGACAAAAGCTTAAGAAAAGGCTGGCAAAGGCTAAGGCTACGGCCACTCTTGAGGACCCTCAGCCCACTGGGACTGAAATTAGGGACATTTAAATAACATGCTACACAAATAATGAGTACACATAATTACACAGTAAGAGAGGGGAGCTATTAGCTGTATTTGAATTTAATTTGCTTCCTGTAAACGTCATTTGAGATCCAGCAAGCCCTCTGTCCAGCTAAAGAGACTTGACCAGATGTAAGAGAAGCTGGATCCTTTTCTTAGAACCTTCCTGTGGGCACTGGTTGTGAAAACCAACCTCTGCTGTGTGCGTGTTATTTGCCAGTTACTGTCCTAGCACTTTACCCATATTTTACTTATTTAATCTTCAGAACAAACTGGTTCATTGATAAGCAAATGATGCACTGGAGCGGATTAGCAAGTTGCCAACCCAACCAGAATGGGGCAGAGCCACAATTTAACCTCCGGCTTTTTGTACTGGAGCTCCCTTGCGTTCAGCCACTGCCCAAATAAACAAATAGCAATGGAAACCCTCCCTTACAGGTAGGATCCTAAAAACAATAATTTGTAGGAATTTGCCCGCCCCCTGTCCCCAAAATCGGCTTACCTTCTACTTTGTCCACCTTGAACCACTGATGTGTAAGTGCTGGTGTCCTCTGTAAGCTGTAAGGAGCATGGCCAGGCCTCAGAGAAGATGCTGCAGATTGGCTTTTAAGTTTCTGCTAACACGGCAGTCTGAGACTTTTCTTACCTACCTACGTCCCTGCCTGTGAGTCAGCATGCATGTGCAGAACAGCTCGGTGAAGTGAGGGTAAATAGCTGTTGTTAAAAACAACTTAAATTTATTTTTAATTAAAAGCAAAGCTACATCTATCCTGGAAAATGGTAGAAATGAGAAAGTTTAACTTTTTCTCTGTATTTTCTTGAGGTAGTCAGTTTGTGGCCTAAGTAATACAGGTAGGACATTTCTTGATAGAGCTTCCTGAGGGAGTTTTGGATGTAGGAGAGGTGTATTGTAAGAAAAACTGAAGTCTGGTTGCTTATTTTGGAGGAGTCAGGTTACTTTATTTCATTCCATCTTAAATGTCTCTTTGAGTGATACACCATGATTTTATGTTTCAGTAAGAAAGGGAAAAAATGCTTCCAATTGTAAGTGTAAGCTGCCATAATTTATAAGATTCTTTCTAATTTTAGATGCGCATGTTTCAACATGAGAAAACTATATGTGACCTGGAGTCAGGGAAGCAGAACAAAATGCTGTAGGAAAAATGCTTTAAAAGTCAGAAGTGTGTGACTGTGTGTGTTCTGGTGTGAGGGGCTAGCAGGAGGCCAGTGATGTGGAGCTTTCAGGCGAAGCTTCCTGAAAAAAGTGGCATCCCATGAGCCTTGAAAGCCCTAGGACTCTGTGCAAGGGCAAGACGTTGGGATGGGGTGGTGTGGGGGCAGAGGTGGGGGCCTGCAAATAGACATTGGACAGGTTTCTGTGGCTGGTCCACTTGTACTGCTCTGGCACCCAGAGAGTAGGGAGCCTAGCTGCAGCAGCCCTTTGGCCACAGAATTTGGGTAGTTAGAGCAGGAAGGACCTTTGGAGTGGTATAAGTCAGACTCATCATTTTTCAGATAAGGAATTTTGAGCCTGGATCATGAGCTTAACTGGAAGGAATGGGTCATGCTGAAGACTGATTAGAACCAGAAATGCAGTTTAAATGACGGTGAGGCGCCAGACTTCCCAGTAGGCATGGCTGCATACAAGGATTTCATGGACAGTTAAGAAAGGCGGTAACTGTGGTCAATGTGTTCTAATGCTCCTCTCTCCACTCCCTTTGTGTTTGCAACCCCAGTTTTCTGAGCCTGTCTCTGTCAATTCTGTAAGCTCTGTGCTTACATCCTCCTCCTCCTCAAATCATGGACCCCTTTAGTAGGAGGGGCATACGACACAGGTAGTGTCACCTAGAAGAGGGAGGTGGATGGCTGGGGCAGGCGGGGTGGGTGTCTGCTATCTGAGCTTGATCGTTGGGCCGGGTTTTCCTGCTTCTCAGAGTTCGTACAGAAACCCGGCGCGGGGGGTTGTGCACAACACGAGGACAGGAATGCGCTGTGGTGTGGGACATTTCTGAAAGCCGTTCCACCTCTAGTCATTCTCCGTTTGTGCGCCAGGTCCCCTCTCTCTCAGGTCTACAAGAAAACGTCACTCTGGAAATTATACTTCCTTTCTTCATCATTATTTACTCCTTCAGTAGATCATTCCCATCAGTAAACGAAACATGTTGTAATTTCTCTCATAAGAAAATAAACCCTCCATTGACCTCGTACCTCTCTCCTGCTATTAATTTCTCTGAAAGAAAATGTCTAAACAGTGTATCTCCCTCTACTATTTGTATTTATGTTAATACCTTCTCCTTACTCATTCTCTTTGAACCCCAAGAGTCAGGACAATTACCAAGGCTAATGATGATCTTCGTTGCTAAATCCAGTTTTCAGTCATTGTGGCTTTAGTTGTCCATTTGGCAGCATTGAACATGTTTGAACCTTTCTTGAACTTTACCTGCCTTCTGCACTTTGATTTCTTGATGTCTTCATAGACCTCATGAACTTGAGATATGCCAAAGCTAATTATCTGTCTCCATTCCTTTTAATCTGCATCTGCCCTGTGCAGCTTCCCATGGTCAATAAATGCTAGTTTCATCTTCTAGATGTTTTGCCAAACACCTTGGAGTTGTCTGTTACTTCTGTGTCTTTCTTGGTTTGTCTTCTGTCTGTTAGTCAGTGTGTTTATTCTAAATTCCCAATGTCTTCTGTACCTGAATTTGCCCACTGCCTCCTGTCTACAACCTCTGCTTTGGGCTGGGACTCATAATGCCGTCTTACCTTCTGCCTTTTCACCCCCTCCAAGCTGTAGCCAGCACAGTCCCTTGTAAATGCAGGGTTCTCCCATCTCTCGGCATGAAAGATGACCACTTGCTGTGGGCCCCAGTATCCCTTTGGTCTCATCTACCTCCCTCTCTCTTGCTTCCATCTCACTTAGTCTAGTCTTCCTGCTGTTCAAAATACACCGAGCATGCTCTTGACCCAGAATTTTTGCACTTGTTGATTTTCTATCCAGAACTCTCTCCTTCTGGTTACTTCTGTGACTTCATCACTTTCTGTTCTGTTCAGGTTTCTGTTCAAATGTGCCCTTATCAAAGAGTCTTTCCTTGAGCATCTCATTAAAAAGTGTGCCTTTATCTGTTAGTTACCCTTTAGCTTCTTACCTTTAAATATTTTTGTGCGTAGAATTCTCACTGCCTAACGTTGTAATGTTGTTTATCATAAACCCTCTTTGCACAGTATATTTTAAGTTCCATGAGAGAACAGCTCCTTCCTTGTTGACTGCTGCTGTACACACAACCCCCGGGGTGATCTGTAGAGCACATGCGGTGTGAACCAGTGTGCACGCCGGCCATGCTGTGATGGACGTGGTCCTGTCTGTTCAGGAGTGGGGGTGTACCACTTCTGACTGCAGATTTCGTTTGGGAAATGCCTCCACCTTGAACTCTGGGCCCCTCCAATCATAGCCCATGCTGTTTTCCTGTCACCAAAGTGCACGTCTGTTCATGATTGTGATACAAGTCTCATCACAGAGATTCTTGGACTTGAGTCTTCCTTTTACCCTTTCTCTCTGAACTACATTTGTTGAAAGCCTGTTTTGGTATAAGATACATTGCTTGGTATTTTAAGTTAAAATTGGGCTTTTAAAAAAATAAGTTACTGCTTTTAACTCTTACATTATGATAATTTCTGCTATTGCTAACATAACTTTGTAGGTTTAGTGAGTCTCAGATGTTAAGCAAATCAGGATATGAGCCCAGGACTCCTGACTCCAGATCTTGTTATTTTTTGTTTTAATTGAAGAAAACTTGACACTGTGAAATTACATTACTGTAAGTGTGCAGTTCCATGAGTTTACAAATAAATGCACAAATACCCTCTGACCAACTCTCCAACATGAATGGAAGACTTTCCTGTCACTCCAGAAAAGTTCCCTCCTGCCTCTTCCAGTGCATTTGAGTTCTTTAAAGTATGTGCTCGTTTTGGGGTTTGTCTCAGTTCTTAGAAGCTGTTGTGATTATATGTGGGTTTATGGTGTTTTCCCAGAAAATGCCAGGAGCCTGAGAGTGCCTGCAGGGACTGCAAAGTGCCCCAAAGCCATAGGCCTCCGTGTGTCTAATAAGCGGCTCTTGTAGGCCCCAGTGTAGGAAGACACCAGCCAGTGCTTGAATAAGAACCCCACAGTTGGACACTCTCATGAATGACAATCATCATCTCATGGTGTCATTTGTGGAGCCAAATTGGCATCACAGTTTTGGTTCTGACCTGTCATGTGAGTTCAGACCACAGATGAGCTTTTGAACAGTTTTAGTTTGCATCCTCTTCAGTGTCACCTTTCTCTGGTGGCACTTTTTTTTTTCTTTTGCAGCACTACTTAGTCTGTGAGCATTAAAAAATTGCAGCCTTGATGTGTAGTTCAAGCAATTCTGAAACTGTGGTCTAAGACTTGGCTTTCCCCCAAAGGCAAAGCTGAAGCGGCATCAAAGTCATGTCCCTTCTCCGTGAACAGTGTTTTCAGTGAGGAGCCCGTCATCCGTCTGATGGCCTTGACGCATGTGGCAGCACGGTCAGATCTTAATTTCTGCTCTTTTTTGTGTGGCTCTGGTGAAGGTCAATACATTAGTGAGCTTGTGCTGCCATACCATAGATAGCAGCAGACATGTATTTCTAATCATTTTGGAGGCTGGAAGTCCAGGGTCCAGGGTGCCAGCCAATTCGTGTGTGGTGAAGGATGGTTTCCTGGCTGTGTCCTTGGAGGGCCGAGAGAGGCAGTGTCCTGGTGTCTCTTCTTGTGAGGACGCCAGCCTTAGTGATTAGGGCCCGCCCTCATGACCTCATGTACCAACCACAGTTGCATTGGGTGTTAGACTTCAAATCGGAATTGGGGGTGGGGGACACATTCAGTCCATAATGGTCCAGAATTTGGTAGTGCTTTGAGGCGCTGATGATTTTGTTTTGTTTTGATTTTAGGTTACATTAATTTCCTTGTTAATCTGCAACATGATTCTTTTTGTGCTTAGTGATAGTAGAACAATCTACTGGTACAACACAACAGGAAACCCGAAGAGCTCTTTGACCTTAGAGAAGTTATTGTTCTTTCCAGTTGGGTGGAATTAAACTTGGACTGACTTGCAGAGCACCTGTTTTTGTGAGACGGCTTGGGCTAACCTCAATACCATACGTCAGTGGGGATCGAAACGTGGTTCATTGGCAGAGGTTGCTGCTACAGAACATCAGGGGCCCTAAGAAAAGGGCAAACAGGGTGAATCAAAGGCCTTAAGGAGCCCTGGCTACTGTGGCTCGGTGGATTGAGTGCTGGCCTGTGGACGGGGCGGGGGGGTTGCCGTTTGATTTCCAGTCGGGGCACATGCCTGGATTGCGGGCCATGTCCCCAGTTGGGAGTGAGCAGGGGGCAATCACACATTGATGTTTCTCTTCCTCTTTTTCCTTCCCTTCCACTCCCTCTGAAGGTAAATTAATAAAATCTTAAAAAAAAAAGTCCTTAAGGATTTGGGAGGGGAGTGGCAATTGAGACGGCCCTGGAAGGATGTTTCTGTTGTTGATTTTTCTGGGAAAAATCGTGGGATTACGTGATGTTGGGGGAATTCATCTTACTTGCCTGAATATTATATTGTAAATATAACTTAGAGCAGTGCTTTCCAACCATTTTCGCTTCTCAACATGAATGGAAAGGAAAGACCTTGTGGTGGGGTAATTAGATAGGCCTGCACTCTGCCAGAGGCGACTTGCTCATGCCCTGAGTTTATGCTTGTCACCTACCTCCTTCTACTTGGAGAAGAGCCTCATGCTTTCTCAGTCTGACCCATTTCATGAATTGAATTCTGTGGTGTGTGTATTTATGACTCTTTAATTAC
This sequence comes from Macrotus californicus, assembly GCA_007922815.1. Classification (NCBI taxonomy): domain Eukaryota; kingdom Metazoa; phylum Chordata; class Mammalia; order Chiroptera; family Phyllostomidae; genus Macrotus; species Macrotus californicus. The sequence continues at coordinate 136,073 of VMDR010000620.1, forward strand.
TATCAGATATGCCACCATGGACTAGTGCAGTTTTCCTTTGCTTGTGAATGTCTTAGATCCCATTTCCCCCAAATTTAGAGGGTATTTTGCTTAGCTTTTGGACACTTGAGCCAGATAAAATGTTTAGAGTCCCATATGGCATATCTTTAAAGCCAGAAGAGTGATAACCAGAGATGCTTGGGGACATTACCCTACAGTCCATAAATCCCAGTTTACAGTTTGTCACTCAACCTCCCTGCTGCCAAATCTCGTATAGCTTTCTAGCTTTCTCTAAAGTCTTTAGGATGTTTCTGCAGAGTCCCAAATTCATCTTTTCATAAGTTCTTTCCAAAAGATCAGAAAACAGAACATGTTTGGGGACAGTGAGGGGAAACATGGCTTGTTTTATCGCCTTAGACCTACTCTTCGAAGAGAGGTGTCAGCCTAGCCTGTCAGCCAGACCGTCCCCGTGTTGTGCCAAGGAGAGCTTCCAGGCGCTCTCCTCCCTGCAGCTTCAGAGCTCCTCACGCCCCGTGTTGTGAGACCCTGTTCCTCCTCTCTCCGCCCTGTTCCCTGACTTTTCATTAGTGTACTCGGCTCATTCACACTTTGGATCTAACGATTCAGCTCTTTCTGCACACAGGACCTCTTCCTGTGCGACCTGCCCCACCACTGTCTTCTGGGTTCTTCCTTAAGCAGGTCCACATTTCCCTTGGCAGGTGGGTGGCACCTGGCCTTGATGAGAGGCAGAGATATCTGGGCCAGGCTCCCATGCCAGTTTCTGCTACTGTCAGAAGTGTCAGTTTCCTTACAGTTTTCCATGGCTCTGAAGGGGTCATGTCGCCTTCTGCTGCAGGAAGGTCCCTACTTTGGGAACAGCTAACTCTTTTCTGATGCTCTCCTTCCTTCGGACCCAGAGTTTGGAATCCATGTTTTTGAAAATGGCACCTCACTCTAGAAGGTCTACAAACCCTCTTCAGATATGATCATACCTGTGGGAATATTCCACATTTACTGTTTGCATTTTTAGGAGGCCTGGTACTTTCTAGAGGGGTCCACATTGCAGATAGATGAGCCTGTACCCTAGTGGCTTTACCCTGTCCTCACCCAGCAGATTTCCCAACTTCCGACTACTCGAGTTGTTTGAAAAGGGCCTTTCCAGTTTACTCAGTTGGAAAGTGTTAAAGGGTGAGCTGGAAGGCTCTCAGCTGGCACTTTCTGAATCCCTCAGAGGAAGATATTGGCAAACTCTCCACTCTCTGCCTGAACTCTTATAAACTGAGAAGCCAAGAGTTATGAAGCCATCGCACGGGGCCAGGTCGGACTGTGTGGGAGACCTTGTAATGACTCAGGCTAAGACAGCCTACCGTTCTCTGACGGTAATACTGTTTGCTCCCCCACCCAGTTCCCTCCAATTTTTTATGCTAATCTCCCTGCTGCTGAACATAGAAATGTGTCATAAATGCAGTTTACAGTGTATTGTGCCCCCGGGAGAGCCTTCACTCCAGAAGATGCCCGTCAGGTTTCATTTCTTCGCCCTCTTTTACAGCTTAGAGAAGGAGGAGAGTACTGGGCTGCTTTGTTCAACAGGTGTTGCACCTTCTGCTAAGGAGAGTTGCCTTTTTTCATTTTTGGTTTTTTTTTCTGTGGTTTCAGGGGACAAGGTGCTGAGACAAGAAGCATGAGCTTGCCATTGATTTATTATCCTGTTTGTTACCATCTGTCTGCCTTACACTTGGAGGGAAAGCCTGATGTGAATGTGCCATGGGCCTGAGAGCTTTCCATCTCCCTGCGTTGTCCGACTGAAAACCCGTGCAGTCTCCTCCTTCTTGGTCCCCAGTGAGGTCTGTGGACGTGGAAGTGTAACCCAGGGAGAATGTTGACAGAGATTTTCTTCCTTTATCCATAGTTTTACACCCCTGTCTCTGCACACACTGGGGAAGCAAGGTTGCCTTTGATAGCACTGTCCACATTGTGCAGCCCACTCTTGGTGCTCCTACCCCCCTGGGGTCTTTCTCTGTGGAAGAATTTCAAGGGAATAGGCTAAGATTGCCATCAAGTGGCTGCTCTTGGTAGTGGATAGGAGGGTACTGGCCACCACTCCTGGCCCAGTCCACTCCAGTTACTTAGCCACTTCCTGAACAATTATTAAGCTTGAGTGCTTTTTGTCTGAGGAATTAACTGTGTTTTTTGGGGGGAGGCAGCCAGGGAGTTTAGAATGTCTCTACATTGTAAATCTTCAAAGAAAGCACCCGTGTGAACCCAGACTGCACGTTCCAGGGTGGACTGAAACTAAAGAGAGGCCTAGTTGCAGTGGTCCGAGCCCGGGGCCCTGGAGCTGTGAATGCAGGTGACCTAGAGGCTTACTGGAGAGAAATGGTGGGCATTCATCCCCCTGCCAGGTCTGGGCCAGCAGGCCAGAGCCTTGCGACTCTGCTCACAGCAATTGACAGGGAGGCCCCACCATCCCACCAAGGGGAAGACAACAACAAGCCCTATTCGGCCATTCTGTTTGGTTCCTGTTGTTTCCCAGCTCTGAAAATGGAGTGATCATTTCTTTTTCCGAGGTGATATTTTTAGGATTAATGAGATGGTTTGTTTAAAGTCCTTAGTACCTGGCAGAAAATAAGCATTCAAGGGTAATTGTTACCCGAGGTTCTAGATATGTATTGCCTAAATACTTCCTATGAAAGCTGTAGCTGTGTCATAAAGCAACATCCTTACGGGACTGCATTGAAGTGGGTGTGCCCTGTGCCCTGGGACTTGAGGAGCCGAAGCTCTGCCTGAGCTTGAAGGAAGTGATTCCTGTTTAGTTTCTGCCAGGTGGTCTGTCCTCCATGATGTTGGCAAAACCTGCCCTGTGGAAAGGGCAGGAGCGATGTTTTTGGAGGTGGGGTGCTACTAGGTTCTATAGTCTCTGAGGAGCCTGGGAGAAGGCTTTCTGAGCTGGCACGTGGGAGGAGAAAGAAGATGGACTTGTACCAGCTGGGCTGGAGAGGGAGACCCGAGGCAGGCAGAAGGACAAAGGGACTACACAAATACAAAAGTGTGGCGACGAAACTTTGGGTTTGGGTCAAGGAAGAAAATTCTTAGGGCTTACATATTTTCAGCAGCTTTTCAGAAGTGATAGAGGCTATGTTATATAACCACATAGCAAGCTGTTGAATCAGTAAACCAGAATTCCTGGATTCCAGCCATTTAAAGCAATACTCGATGCATCAAAAAAAAAATAGTTACGTTGGATTATAATTCTAGTTGCACTGATAACTGGGTATCATGGTGAGCAGTTACCTCTTTCTTCACTGATTTCCTCCTTATGTGAAAGAAGGCACTTGGCACATCCTTGTCCCAGTTGGGTTTTGTTTAGTGAGGAAGTGTATCTTCCTTGGCCACTGTTTCTCTCCTATGGTGTGTGCATGTCTTCCCCCTCCACATCTCCCAGCCCCGCCCACACACAGGCCTGCAGGGTGATGTTTGCTCTCTGGAGGTTTGCTGTGCGTGCAGGAACTCAAGCTGAGTGTGGGAATATACCTCTTTGTGCCTGTAACCTTGAGGGTAACAAAATGTGAGTGTAAGTCAGAATAATTTCATGTGGTACTTTATTCATGAGTCTTAGTCGGTGATTGCCGACCTTTCACTCTCCAGCTACATCAGGGTCACCTAAAACCATTTATGTTCTAAATCACCTTTTGGGGTAATGCTTTGCAAACAAAGAGCAAGTTTTTCTACAGTTTTTAGTTTTCTGTATAAGCTCCCGGCTTTTAAGTGTTCCACCAACCTCTGTTTTCCCTTCTCTGCTCTTCTAAAAGCTAGGCTGATTACCCCGAGAACCATCTGCTGCCGAATTGAAGGGGATTTGGCAGCTTCTGCTCTGTTTGCCCCTCCTCTCCTTTTTACCATGCTTCCTTAAAAGAAATCAACGGCTGTCTGACTTGCCGTGTTGGGTCTAAGCTCCTAGCTCCTAGCAGGGAGGACATGAGAGAGGCAAGGAAGACTGTTGCTGCCTGCAGATTTGGTGGCCAAGTCTTGAGATTAAATGCATACAAATCTATAGATCAGCGCTCTCCAGTGGACTTTTCTGCAGTGACTGAAATGTTCTATATCTATGTTGTCTTTTATTTATTTTTAAAGGACATTTTATTTATTTATTTTTAGAGAGGGGAAGGGAAGGAGAGAAACATTGATGTGAGAGAGAAACATTGATCGGTTTCCTCTTGCTCACGCCCCAACAGGGGACCACCCGCAACTTAGGCAATGTGTCTTGACGGGGAATCAAACTGGCAACTTTTCACTTTGTGGGGTGATGCCTGACCCACTGAAACACGCTGGTCAGGGCTGTGTTGTCTTTTATGGAAACCACTGGTCACTAGTAACTTGTGACTCCTTGTGACTAGATACCTAGCTGGTCTGATTAGTTTTAGTGACTAGAGGCTACAGAATTTTAGATAGTTTGTTCTAGAGTCAGGTGAGCATAGTGGTGATGTCGTTCTCTTTTATCCTTATGCTCTGTCTTTGTTGGTTGTTTTTGGCAGGTCTTTCTAGATAGCCAGTGTACTTAATTTCAGAAACATTCTCTTTTAACCACCCTCATGGTATGTTATATAGACAATGCTAACAAAGTGAAAAGAACAATAGTCTTTTATTCAAATGCCTTTCAGTGTTTTGGACAATTTCAGAATACTTTTGCCCATGGTATCAATGTCATGGTATTCATGTTCTCCTTGACTTCAGTGTAGCAGTGTGTTGCTGACTTCAAAATTGTCTGTGTTGTCTGCTGCTCTCGCTTATGTCCAGGTATTTTGTTAGCTCCACATAAGCAATGTTTGTTGTTTGTTTTTATTTTACTGTGTATTTAAATTAATTTATTTAGTAATTTCAGAAAATTATCAAGATGGCCACTGGAGAGAATGCAGTTTTGTTTTGTTGTAATTACTAGTGTGTTTTGTTTCCTCTGGTCTGACTGCTGTACTCCTGCAGTGTTTCAACCCACTGTGATTATTTTGTGCGGTAGAGTCTCTGCTGTTTGAAACATTCAGCTTTTCCTCATGTTTGTAAGTTTTTGAAAATGATATTTAAAAAACGTGTAATAATTTCAACAAATTATGTTTCATGTTTAGTATCAGTCTCAGTATGGTACATGAGACTTAAGAAAAATACTGTGAAGAATGTACACACAGTTACATGAGTGATATAACTTTACTTCATACATGAGGTAGGAGGATCATAGTTAATTTCTTTCATTTAAACATATTAGTAACAAAATGAATTTAAGCAGGATATAAAAGGTTAAGTACTTTGAGGAAGATACAGAACAACTTTACAGACAAAGCAATCATTGACTTCAAAACAAAGAAAACTTTAAAATTGAAATTAAGGGGTTAAATGTTTAGATAACAATGTGAAAGTTTTTGAGTATTAGGTTTATGAACATTGTAATTTACTTCACCTGAAAATTTGAAGGCTATTTCCCAAGAATTTCTAATTTTGCTCAGTAAATTCCAAGAGATCAGTTTATTATAAATTCCCCGGGTTGTTCCTAGCCAAATACTTGTAAACACAGAGATAATTCTTGGAAACATTTTTCTCTTCAGGAAGAAAAGGGGAACCTGTGAATGCTTGGTAAGCTGTGGAATGGGGTCTTTGAGGTAGAGTGCTTCAGGCTTATAAAGCTGAAATGGCCTTAAGCAGCAACTTACCTTTCAACAGCTGTTTTAGGCCTCAGCCATTTTCTTTAGGTGCGGCCTAGGGTTTGAGGGTTATCACGATAAGCAAGACTACATCCTCTTGGTGATGGACCATGACATGTCAATGTTTGCTCGTCACTGTGGGGACTGTATTGAAGTAGCACCTGCATAGCAGGTGGTGGTGTCACTGAGGGCTGACCAGAAAGAGGAACAGGAGATTTCTAGGCAGAGAGAGGAGAGAATATTCTAAAAGAGGGAACAACATGTTCAGAGGCACTGAGGTTTGACAGTTCAAGTAATGAAGAGAATGAATGTGTTGTTGGCCATACATAGAGAGCCCACGCCAGCTACCCCAGGACCTTTGTGGACTGCCGGTCATGAGGCGTAGTCAGGTTTGAGAACCAGAGCACTGGCGGTCAGTCTGTTGCATGGCTCAGGAAGCTGATGTAGAAGATTTCTTAAAAAAAAGACACAGGATTTAAACCAGTAAAAGAAGCAAGAAATAATTAAACTGTGTTGAAATCCTTCTTCATAAATTTTTGTTTCTCTGATTAATTTCTTAGAATTACTTTCTAGAAGTGAAACACTGAATTTCAGATTAGCAGTTTGTGAGAGGGTAGGTTTTGTCAGAAGCAGAGGTTTGAAAAGGTGATCAACTACTCTTCAGTAGTGACCTGAGTCACTTCATTTCAGTACTTTTTGAACATACGAAGTGAGAGGACCCAAAAACCCCCCTGCAGAGTTATCCTCTGGAGGGTGGGCCCCTTGTAGTACAGACTTTTCCTGCTAAGTGAGTGTTCTTAAGAACCCATCTGTGTCAGCGTACCAGCTGGCGTTGTTGTGAGAGGCTGTGTTCAGCTTCTGTTAAATTTTTTTGAAGAGGCTTTCAATGTGTTTGCCCTTTTCACAATGGGTGATTTATGAGCGCACCTGCCCACACTGTGCTGAGTGTTCAGCAGTTTTTACCCAAAACATGGCATGACCCCCATGTCCCACCCTCCCTATTCACCCCACCTGGCCCCGAGTGACTCTTTTTTTGTTTCCCAATGAGAAAAGTCCTCACAGGGAAGTGTTCTGCCAGTGTGGGAGAGGTGAAACAAAAAATGGCTGAAGCACTAAAAGGCATCAGAATTGACATGTTCAAAAACTGTTTTGCACAGTGGAAAAACTGTCTTGATAGGCGTATTGCATCAAATGGAGAGAACTTTGAAGGTGACTGAAGTTTAAACATGTAAGAATTAATACACAATTTTTTATAAATAAATTCAAAGTTTTAGGGGTGCCCTCTCATAGTTTTTTCTACTGTTTATTATTCTTCAGTCAGTAAAATGAGTATGTTGAGATTCTGATTGAATTTACTCTGTGCTCTTATGCCTCATATTTTCACAGTAATCTCAATGTTGATAATCTTTTTTAACTTGCCATTATTTCTGTGTTTACCTTTTCAAATGTATTACCTGAATCATTTAAAAATACTTTAAAGGCTAAAATGTAATTTATCTTAGGTTTCTTTTTATAATCAAATGACTAAAAGAATACATTGAACAAAAATTCTGGGTAACTCATTAGCACCGAAGTTTATGAAGGCATTCTCGATAGGTAGCACTTACTATGTACTACTAACCCTTTTATATATAATCAGCATTATTTGAACCAACCATGGTTATCCTTACGTTCATTTAACAGATGAGGAAACTGAGGCATGGGGCACTTTCGGTGATTCTCTTTAAAATTCAGGTAGTCGAGTAAAACTCTGACCAGAACCAGGCAGCCTTGTCTGTATTGTGCAGTGTGTGCTGTGTGCTGTAAACCACTACGATGTGTAGTGCTAGATGCTGACCAAGTAAACCAGTTTGTTTTTTTTCTTTAATTAAAAAATCCTGATGGAACATTGTCTTTTCTGTTAGCTTCCTAAGTTGAACTTTCTGGCTTAATTGTAGTGCCATTTCATTGGCATTAGTGCCTAAACTAAGTTTGCTTCACCAGTGAATGTACAGTCACCCAGCCTGGATCTCCCTACTGTGCAGTTGTAATTATTGGTATTATTTGATAATTGTACAATGTGACCTTGAAGTCAAGTTGGCTGTAGAGCCAACCACATGAATTATACAGTTAGTTGAGCGCTGCTGGTGCTTCAGGAATTACCAAGCCCTCTTGGAAGGAGGCCAAGCCAGACTCCATGTGCACCTAATTCTGCTTGGTATATTGCCAGTGTATGAACTTTCATTTAAATATCTAACAAGTAATGTTTATTATTATTATGACGGCTGCTGTAAAGTGCCCACATTTCAATAATATTTTGAAAGTCAAATATTAGCAGAGTGGATTACTACTTCTCTGCATTGGCTTTTTATCACAACCTAGATGATGTGATCAATACTATGTAATGCAGCCCAAATAACCAATACCTTTATGAAAACATGACTAATGCCATATAATCATTACAGTTCCCTTATTTCCTATATGAAATTCTCAGACTCTAAAATCTTATACCCTTCTCTCACACAGGGAAATCCACTATGCCCCTACCCCGCCTTTATACTAAGCATTTTGGGGGGGAAATTGTTGAGGTGCATACAACCCAGATGCTAAGGTGCCACCTTTATCTGCAGTAACTTGTACAGGCAGCAGGAAAATGGAGCCTTTGGAGGCAGATGCGAATGGTACGGAATGGTGCAGTCTTGTTCCAACTCTGCAAGGCCTGTCTTTCCTTTATGAGATGGGTTCTAGCTCTGAATATGCACTGACTTCCTTGATTTGATACAGGAATTAAACAAGGTCTTAATGCTTATGAGGCAGCAGGTTCTTTAATTAATCAACACAGGGTACTATTAGATATCCAGATTTGGTGAAGATGTGCAAATGAATTGCTCTCTCACATTTTATTTAAGTCCTAGATTGCGGTTTGCTCCAGTCATGTATTTTTAAAAGGCGAAATGCAGCCAGTGGGCTGCTGGAGTTGTACACATATTGGTAGGTTCTTGATTCCAAAACTCTTCAGCAGCAAAGTAAGTCCTCAGATGTCCTGGTGTTCAGGTGATAATTAGGTGGGATGGCGGCCATGTACCTGGCTGGCGGCACAGCATTTCTTAGGATAGGATATCCTTTCTGAAATTTCTGTTCTCTTCCAGAGTAGCAATTGGAGTGCCTTGTTCTCCGGAGTCTTGAGTAATGAGAGATCTTTATATTTAAACATTTCGAGATTACAATGATACATTCCTGGTGCACAGGTGAAAATTGACACCTGCTTTGGAAACCAATATGCTATTAACTTGTAAAATTGAGTATTTGCATACTGAAGAATTTCCAATAATTTTACTCCTAGGTGTGTGTCCCAGATAAGTCTAGTGCCTGCTTTCCAGGAGACAAACAGAAGAATCTTTACAGCATGGTTTGTGATAGCAACAGACTAGTAACACTTCAAAACAAGAGTATCAAAATAAATTGTGGAGTAGTCGTCATACAATAGAGTATGATAAATAACAGTGAAAATAAATGGGCAAAGATTAAGCAAAATCATGGATGGATCTTAGTAAACTAAGGAGTTGGGGGAAAAACAAGCCCTCTATGACTAAACACAGTGTGATACCTTTTTTGTGAAGTTCATAGTCAAGTCCAGTGAAATAATATACTATTTACATATACATATTTGGTATACATATTTGTGTTGTAACTTAAAAAATAAATAGGAATGAGGGAAGCACATAGGTAATGTTTTAGTAATTGGGTTTGGCTGTGGGTCTTTCCTTTTTTTTTTTAAAGAATTTATTTTTAGAGGAGAAGGGAGGGAGGAGAGTGAAACATCACTGTGCAAGAGTAACATCAATCTGTTTGCCTCTTGTGTGCCACTCCCCAGGGACCTGCCTGCCGCTCAGGCGTGTGCCGTGCTTAGGAATTGAACCAGTGACCTTCTGGTTTTCAGAATGATGCCCATCTCACTGTGCCACAGCAGGCAGGGCTGCAGATATTCTTTACTATGAAAAATTAAACAAAACCGGGGAGACTGAAGTTGGTAATATTTGAGAAGTCTTTATTTAAGAGTTGGGACTTGCTCTGATCCTTAATCATTCAAGTTTAGCTGGTGGTGCTCATATTAACTTGGAACAAAAAATAGTCTTCGCCAGTCTTACCCTTTATACCCTCTCCTTTTTTTTCAGAATTTAAATAGTGAGAGTTGTGTTGCTATTCTTAAACTGAACCTAGCTGTCAGTTTTATTGTGTGTCTCCCAGAGTATGTTGTTAGGCTCTCTGGTTCTGTTGATATATTTCCTCTTTGGTAGACCAGCATTTTATCTAAACAGTCCAAAACCTACTGACTTTCATAGGCAAATAGTTTTCCAGCTCTCCTTCCTGACTCAACAGCTGATCACAGGCCAGAGTAGGACACACTGAGCTACATAAGCATCTATTTTAGGAAATACTGAGAGCCATTGGATCCTGGTAATGGTTTTGGAAGTGAAAGCAGCCTGGGGCCATCATCCTGTTAGGTCTTACGTTTTTAATTTTGCATCCCTCGTTCCTTGTTCAGCTGGTGGGAAGAGGAAGCAGCAGTGAAGCAGGGAGAGTACTGCAGATGGCTGCACACACTGCTGCTGCGCACACTCTTGTCAGATGGTTGGGGATGAGTTTCCGTGGATGACCCTCCAGCTTCATTTCTGGCCCGTTGTTAATGTCTTGTGGTTTCTACTTTCTTAACAACCTTTCCTCAGAATTACCGTACTTCCAAAGATCTGCCTCTTATCTCCTTTCCAGTTCTCTCTTTTGGGTGCTTTTGATTAGCAAAGGCACCAAAAGACAGGTCCCAGCAGAAAGAAGAGGAAAAAAGCCAAAGAGTCATCTCTTAAACGCCCTTTAATTGACTGTGTCTGACTTATGCTGCAGTGAGACCCCTGCCAGACAGTTGTTGAATGTGGTAGGAGTATACTGGCCCTGGAGAGAAGTACATGAAGGTGGTCTGCTTCGCGGGGCCTGCACTGGCTGTGGAAGGGCAGGAGAGGGGTTTTCCAACTGGGTATTCCACAGGGAATTGCATCGGAAGGTTGTTCCAAAGTGTGACTTGTCCCTACCCCCGAGCACCACAGGATTCACCATGGTCTTCGGTTTGTTAAGACTAAGGAACGGGCTCTGTGATCTTGTTTAAGAACCACACCTGCATATGGCTTAGCTGACTCACATATGAAATAAGGGATTGTATTAGATTGTCTGTAATTCTGATTTTTAAAAAATATTTATTGGTATGAGAGAGAGAGAGAGAGATAGAGAGAGATTGACTTGTTCTTCTTCTTTATGCGTTCACTGGTTGATTCTTGTATGTACCCTGACTGGGGACTGAACTGGCAACCTTGGCGTATAGGGTCAGTGCTCCAACCAGCTGAGCTACCTGGCCAGGACTGTAATTCTGATTTTAAAGTAGTGGTTATTAAATAGAGATTAGGGAAAACCATCACCTACATTCTGGTATTTTGTTGTTTAGAAGTGAGGCACATAGATACGCCCTGGTGATTTGTTGACTAAATACCCTGAGCAAAGCCAACATATCCAGGGATTTTTTTTTGTGAGGTCTAAATAACCCACATAAAACCCAGAAGGGGCTTTATTCATTGGTTAAATAACAACAACAACAAGAGACTAAAAGTAATAGTAAGGGACATTCTATTCCCAGTTCCCTTGGATGAATCTGTGAGGAAAACTTTTAATGCCGTGTGGGTTCTTTGAGGGTGATGCACCATCTTTTTTTCCCTTTGGAAAAGCATAAAGAGGAAACTGTGGGATGGTGTTCAGAACATGTGTTTTGGACATTATAATTGCCAGCTGAAGTTCAAAAGCTTCAAAAGAATTGACTTTAAAAACGAAAAAGCTTATGACATATGAAAGGAGATGCAAGCTCCAGTTATCTGAGGCCAGGGAACTGGCCAGCCTTGTTGGATTCTTGCCTTTTTCACCCTTTTCGCAGCTGCCAGGCCACAGAGCCTGTTTTGTGAAAGATCCTCAAGAAAAAATGAGGGAAAACAGCTTCTATTTTATTAGATGAGATGAAATTATATGCCTGGGGGAGGGGTGTCCATGTGTTGGTGTGGGGAGGGCAGCTGTGGCCCATGTGGTCCTCACATAAGTAATGAAGCTCCCTCGGAGCTGGAGTTGGAGGGAGGGGGAAGGGGCTCGAGGAGGAGCATGTGGAAAGAGATTTCTGCAGTCTGTCTGGAGAGCTGCCCAGGTTTCCCAGCCAAAAAACAAATAAAAATAAATAAAAGGCAAGTGCTGAATGACACAGATTATGATATTAAAAAGAGATGCCATTGAAAATGTGCCATGGACCCCCACTGTCCATGGGGGTGGAGTGTGTGCATGGAGTGGGGGCGACAGTCTGACAGACTGGGCATACAGAAGTGTGGACTGCCCCCATCAAAGGTGCCAACCCCCCTTCCCGCCGCACCCCCCCCCCCCCCCCCCCCCCCCCCCCCCCCATGTCAAAAATCCTAAAATAAGGATTTGTCTGCATTGCAGGTTGGGGGAATTACAGTACGAAAAGCTAGTCGCTCTTTTCGTTTTTTTGCATGGCAATTTATCAGGAGGGGGGAAAAAGCCCCAGACCCCTCCTCTTGGGTGTTAGATTCCCTCCCTTGCACATAAATAACCTTGTCTTCCCCCTCCCCGTGCTGCTCGGCCATCCTATTGCTGAGCGGAATCTGCACTGCCGGAATCCGCACTGCCGCCTGCTCATTACGTACAGGGAGGGTTGTTGACAAGTGCTCTGGAGCCTGCCTCTCCGAGCCCTCCCTCCCTCCTTCCTCTCTGTCTCTCTGCAATGATCCGGCTCTGAGGATGGCTGCTCCACGGGTCTGTCAGGTGCAGTTTTTGGTGGCTTATCTTGAGGAACCTGGAATAGAAGGTCTGTTCCTATAAATAAAATAAAAACCAAATAGCTCTAGATTTGTTTCAGGCTGGTATGGCTTTTGTTGGAGAAATAGGCCTTTTGTGGGTTTCCCTGCTGGGGTCCTGATTAAATCCATTATGGATGGCAAGGTGCTATGTATATGAGTATGTAAAAAGTGTTGCGATTTGCTTAATATTAACATTCTTTTAGCTTTGATATCCTCCCTAGGGGCAATGGTGGCTCCTGCAAAGGCACTGTGGAAATTTACAAGAGAGAATTAATGTCGCTCTTAAAGCATTCAGCTCTGTTGACCATTTTGGCCAAATCTGCAGTTTTAGCCAGGCTTGTATGAATTGAGACATTTCGTCTGGGGTCTGAATGCCATGCAGCTATGGCTGATCCCTTTATTTTATTGCCAATGTATATGATCATTTCCCAGCATTTAAAAATAGATGTTTGCTTAAAGTTAATTAGTTCATCCTCACCATAGCTTTCGTTTCCTTTACAAACAGTGTGATGGTTTTTTTATTTCCCTTCAGACTTTCTCTACACCTTCTTTCCTTGAAAGATGGAGGAAACCGAGGCATGTAAATAGATACTAAGTAATTCTAGGTTAGACCTTAAGGCTTTAAATTTCCAGTGGTCTCAATTCTTCTCCCGTATTTCGTGCATCAATCCATGTTTGTATTAATAGATAAAAACACAAATGAATTTTAGGAGCCATTTATTTTAGATGCCTCAAATCTTTACAGATTCTGTGGCCACATGCTTGGAGCTCTGCCTTCTGTTCTGCTTCCATTCGATTTCAGTATGGGAAAGCAGGGTTCTCTGGGAGGCTGTGGGCCTCTTTGAACTTGTTTGCTGTCAGTACGCATTTTTGTTTGTTTGTTTGCTTGTTTACTTTGAATAGTCCACGTAATCCTTCCTTATAGTCATCTAAAAATAATGCACATGGGTGTACAGTTGATTGGTCTGCATGTGAGTGAGGTGGTGAAGGTGCAGGGAAACTTCTGCTCTTGCCAGCCATGCTGAGACAAAACAACTCAGAACTTCTGTGGGGTCCATTGTTTCTGTCTTAGGGAGTAAAAGGCAGCCAGAGAGGTTTGGAGGTGAGGGTGTGACTGTTTACTTACCCAGGCGTTATGTCAGGGCACGAAGCATTTTGAGTTGTGCCCATTTGTCATCACAGGCCCACGTACAAACTAGTAACCTGATGGGATTTGTTGATTTGTGTTAAAGACAGTTTTGCTTAACTTTGTAGAGACTTGCTAATAATACTTGAGAGTCTGTTTCTTTCGGTAACTTACATTTGTGTGGGTAAATGTAAGGATGATGTGAAGCTTAAAAATTATACACACACACACACATTGTGATTACTTAAAGGTAGATTAGCACTAGCTCTGAGAATATCACTAGCTGAGAACATGCTGTGTATATGGAAATATTCTTTTGAGAAGTGCTAATTCCATGATTTGTAAAATTGGATTTTGGCATGTCAGCTTATCTAAACATAAAACATTTAATGTGTTGGTCTAATTATCTAACAGAATTTCTTGAAAAAGGCCCCCTGTTCACCTCTACCATGCTCTGCAATGATGCCATTGTTCTGCAGCTCATTTCGCACCAGCCCAACATTGCATTTAATCACTTTTCTTCTAAATGTGGAAGGCAGTCTTCGACCTCTGGTGTGTTCAGTACTGGCCCATCTGTACAGTGGAACCCTTTTACTTAGCGGGTGGAAGCTCGAGTTGCATTTCCTAGAGGACTTCCAGGATTCCTGCTTTTGATGGACAGTTATAACTGGGTTGCTTGATAGGCGTGCACTTGACTGGTTTGCCAGCATAAAATTAATAAGGTATTGGGACGGGTGTGGACCTAGAGGAGTTCTGGCCTGCGATAGAGGGCTTACGATGATCCAGTGCAAAAGTACAACTTCTCACTGTAGAGCAATGTGGGTGTCTGTATTTCAGTAATCATTGTTATTCAGGATACTCTGCATTTCCTGATTGTTAGAAAAATCAAGGTAAGGCTGAAGACTGAGTGTGAAGGAAGAGAGAATGTGGAGGGAGGAAGAGCCCTCCCCTGAAAGAAGTAAGGGAGCTCGTGCCCAAGTGCACAGTGTGTTTTGCTCACTATTGTGATCACCAGAGTGTCCGTAGCTTTTTGGCTGGTCCAGAAATCTGTCCTAGAGATCATGGGTGCGTTTTTATGGAGTAAGGAAGTTCAGCTGTGGCTTTTGGATTGTTGTTTTCCAGCCTCCTCTCCAGGTCAAGTGTTTTCTCTCCTCTTGTGATTCCTGGTAACGACTTGTGAAGGCAAGATCTTTTGTCTTTGATGTTCTTCATTCATCTGAGGTTTAGTCAGCTAGAATAGGGCTATCTCCTTAGAGCAGTGATCTGGTTGCCCTTCCTGTGTGTAAATGTGACATGTCTGTTGTTGGGCTTGTTCCTTTGTGCCTGAAAGTGAAGAAATGCCCTCTGGGCTCAAGGGTTCTGTCTGTCTCTTTTGCTGCTTGACTCCCAAATTTAGCCATTCCTTGACTCTGAAATAGGAAAAAGGGAGAGGGTCAGATGCTTTTCTTGCTTATCCAGTGGTTCAACTTTTCCATCCTACTATCACTGTGTCAGGTTTTTATCTAACACTTTTTCTCAGGGAAAAAAAAATGGAGCATATGAAGGAGGTTTAGTTAGAATCCCCAAGAAGGTTTTGTGGCGAATGAAGTTCTGGTGGTTGTGAAGGGTTTCTATGGTATTGATTCTACCTGTCTCCCTCCCTCCCTATCCACTCGCTGGGTGTAAAGTAACAGAAACCCACGTTGCCCCTGTATCTTGGGACTCTTGACCCATGGCTCTTTTTGGACTGCATTTTCTTGGTTGGAATGGGAAGTCTCTCCACAGCTGATTTGAGTAGACAAAGGGGAGTCCTGGTCTGCTCAGGGGCTGTTCTCCTCAGGGAAAGGGATAATTATTTTCCATAAGCCGAGGTATTAAACCTCTTTCGTTTGCGCTTCACTGACCATGAGTGTGCAGTGACATCATGCCTCATGATTGCCATTTGTTTTCAACCCTCTCTGCAGTTTGATATGGAGAGGATGTCAGTGGACCAGCCTGGGCTTGGCTTCGCTTACATCTCTGCGCTTCTCACCCCTTTCCCGGACCCTAGGATAGATCGAAAACCTTCGCTGCTGACCCGAATGTGTACGGTTGGGTTCAAACTCCATATTCCTTTTGAACCTGAGAAGCTGGCCCGACCCAGATTTTCTCTGGCATCCAAATGCAAAAAGCAAACAATCTAATTTTTCTCTCAAAATCTGAGTGAAAATAGGCTTTCTTTTTCACCAGTAATGGCAGCAAGCTATGCATTTTGAATACCTCAGAGGGTTCTACCTCAACCAAGGGGGCTGCTTTTATAATTCTTCTCTCAACTCAGTGCTGCAGCCACCCATCCCCCAACACCCCCGTGCGCGTGCACACACACAGCTGCTGAAAATGAAAGCTCTCTTTGGATGCTTGACTGTTTAATATGTAATGTGATACCTTGTCTCACAGTGACAGGGTGACAGACGGGCACTGGTTCTATAATACTGAATTACCTTTTGTGCATCCCCTCTACAACAAAGCCAAATACATTGACTCTCCCTAATACGGTAATACGCGTCTCGTGTGCTCCAGATGTTTTGGAAGCTCGGGGACAGCTTCAAAGTCTCCTTGTTTTTCTTTTCTCTTCAACCCTTCTTTAAGCATTGCTTTTGTGAAATAGAGGCATTAGATTTGTCTTCCGTTTTGTATTGTCATGTGTGTATAGCTAATGGGAGCACTAGTGAAACTTCTTTGTGTCTAAACCATAAAATTATAAAGACTGTACATATATTCTAGGCCCCCTTTTCAGACATTTAGTAAAGAATTAACTTCTCTCTAAGCATTTCTGTTCTGAAGTCTGCAGCTCTCATCAGTTGCTTAGTTGAAGTTCCTTCAGCTAAAGGAATCTTTGGCCTCATTTGTGTTTCAGTTTTCCCAACCCCCTTTACATTAAGGCAAGAGGGAGATTATGTATCTCCAGCCTCCAGGAACAGGAATTCTTATTCCCCTTTGCCGGCTGTTCCAGGCTTAGAAAGAAGACGGTTTTAGTGTATGGCCTTCACCCTTTTTCATTTCTTGCTAATTTGGAAGGTGGGATGAAAAGCTGCTGAATTGGATGACAGGATTCTGTTCTATCTGATTTCTTTGGGATTCTTAGCCTGTGAGAACCGGCACTGCCACTGTGGTGGATGTGTGGTCTCCCTGTGACATGCTGCTCCTGTCAGCTGATGGTGACTAGTCAAGGTTGCAGGAGGTCCCCAGGCAGCCTTTACTGCAGTGATTTGGAATTTTCAGCTCATATTTATTGCTTTTGTGAAAGACAATAGACATGCTTTAATTTAAGTTCGACCTACTGAATATTAATAAAGGAGAATGAATGCTAATGTGGGCCGACTGACTCTTTGGGCCATTGAAATTCCTTGGTCTAACCTCCTCTCCCCAACAAAGGTTTGTGTAGGTTGGGGGAAGGGTTTGGAAAAATAAAGCCAATTTGTATTTGAAGGTGGGGCTGCCTTTTTCATCATTTCTCATTGACTGAAAATAATAATATGAAAAATTGTTGGCAGGGCTTTGTTAGGGAAGGAAAAGGCAGCACCCATTAGCTTGTCGAATGTTACAGTAATGGCTATTCTGCCCCGTGGCATCATGTTCCATCCTGCTGGCCTGGCTCTTCTGGATGGGGCAGGCAGTACGATTTGGGTGAAAACATTCGAAATGAAAGGGGGTAGGGAGTGTGTGTGTGTGGAAGTGTGTAAAAAAGAAAAAGCACAGATTTAACCAACCATGTAGACTAGCTAAAAATAAATGTAAATTTTCTTTGTGCTGACATATACAGGATGGGAGTATACAAATTGAAAAAGTCAGTCATATGCAGAGCAAGCCAGTCTCACCCCTTACAAAGGCTAGGAAAAGCTGAGGTCCTTTAATTTGCATAGCAGGCAATCAATTTCCTATGCAGGAGCCCCATTTTTCTAATCTGGGAAGTCAGCAAGCCATGTTTTTTGTAGTGGAGGTAATCAGTAATTGTTTAGGGGGGAAATTTTGGAGCTTTCTGGAGAGATATAGTGAAGGCTTCCAGTCACTGGACCCACTATTTTTATTCCTTTTAATTTAGCATAGTTTTGCCTTAGTGTTTCAGCGCATCCTCATCTGTTTTGCCTCACATTGAGCTCACATACAGTCCATTAAAATCCCCCATTTTTCATCTAGAGCTTCATAATCCAGCTTCCTTGCATTTGTGCTTGGACAGTTGGTGTTTTGGAGGGAAGAAGCATTATATTCCTTTCTACATTGATGCCTCTTAGACATGAACACTTTGCCCAGCATGTTACTTTTTAAAAGTGTGTACTTGTCTTTAGCTGGCTTTTATAGCTTTGTGATAAGTTTTGTTAGCAGCCTAATTTTCACTTTAAAAATTATTGGTAAAAGGTGGAAGAATGCCCATGCAGAACTTTGGGACAGAGTGTATGATGATAGTTTGTGCAGTCATAATTGGTTTCCTGGTATTTCATTCTCACTGGCCCAGGGCTTTATAGGTTGTAGGGCAGCTAGGTCTGTTACTGATTAGAGCCTTGCTTTCTCCTACAAGAGTGGTTCTCAAAAGGTGGTCCCTGGACCGCCCAAATCAGCACCAGTACCATCTGGGAATTTGTTAGAGTAGGATAGACTGGGGTTGAGGCCTAGGGGACTGTGTTTGAATAAGACCTCCAGGTGACTCTGATTCATGCTCAAGGCTGAGAATCACCACTACCATTTGCAAACATCCACTGAGATTATACCTGTTAGAAGAACAAGTGTATAGCTGTTGTTGACTAGCTCCACTTTTCTCTGCTAAATCACTCACTCACTTGCTGCTTACTCACTCGGGAAATATTTAAGATCTTGCTATGTACCGAATGGTACAGGAGGGTGTGGCAGTGTTTTTCCCCCACTTCCCCTAGCATCTTGTGGTCCCTCCTTATTTGATCCTTGATCCAAATAAGCACTTTCAAAATCAGCACCTCTTCTTCCCCCCCCTCCTTCATCACCACCATCACCACTAAGTTTTGTGTTTGTTTTTAGGCATATTGCAGATTCTAACTTTGTTCCTCTTGTGCTGACATTGCAGGCTTGCTTGCTAGCTCCATTGATTCATATTCGTTGCCCGCCCCTATCACTTTTTCTTGCCCTGTAAGTACCACATACCTCTAACCGGTACATTTATGTGTGTTGATCTATCTCCTTTCACTGGAATTTAGATTTTGTTTGACATGCCTGCATCCCTGGCATATGGGAGGTGTTAACAAAATGAATGGATACATTTGTATTCCCTTCCTCTTTTCCTGCTTTGTTCTCCTTTTGGTACTTACGTACTATTTACAAATTGGGACTCAACCAAGAGTACACATCTTTAAGATGCATATCTGCTTTTTTTTTCTTATTAATTTTACATATGGTTCTGTCTGTAGCCAGAAGTTTTACTTTGAATTTTCCATTCAAGTAGGGCAGTTCACCTACCTCCCTCTCTCTCTCTGTCTTTCTTGCTCAAATATGGATTATTATGTTCCTGGGCCACTGTCCTAGCTGTGTTAGGTATTATCTGTATCTTCCTACTGTTTGGTGGGCTGACATTCCCCCCATCCCCAAACAATGTGATATTACTGAAGTGCCCTAAGTTAGTGCTAATAAGTAGAGACATAATTTCAACCCACAGATGTAGTTTTCGTTTTCTAGACCATAATTAAAAAGTCTTTAAAAAGCAGCTAAAATGAATTTTCATATACTTGACTTAATATGTCCAAAATATTTCAAGAATTGATCAGTATGAAATTATTATTGAACTGTTAGTTACATTGTTTTAAATGAACTAAAATGAGATAAAGATTTATTTCCTCGTCCATACTAGCCATGTTTCCAGTGCTCAGTAGTGGCCACTATGGGTAGCACAGCTCTAATCTTTGTGACATCGGCCACAGGTCTACCCTTAGACCCCCTAGATTTCCACACGATTATGTCTTCTTTTTGCCTCACAGTGCAGACTCCCCACATTTTCCCTCTCTTTGGGAAGTTGTGTATATTTTCATTTCCATATTGTAGTCAAAATTCCCAAAGCCACATGTCTCAGTGACAGCCATGGGATTGTATTTACTGCACTGTATTAGATTTCCAACCTTATGTTATTGCAAATACTCTGAAATAATGTAAAAATAGATAACTGGGGAAATGCATGCATAAACAGGTCACGTCCCAGGGTTTAGTTGCAGTGTACTATGTTCTTTCAGAAAATTTTGCCACAATGCTTTATGTAGTGTTTAATGCAACTAATGGGAACCACTCTTTCCACCACGAAGGGATTTAATACAGGGAATTTGGTGCTTACAGGGTTGGCGCAAGGGGTGGAAGGACAAAGATCACGCATGTTTGGCTGTATTTGAAAGCCAGCACATGACTGTGAAAATACAGATCCTGTGCTAGCATTCCTGCTCATGCCTCCGAGGCTGATGACTAGACAGCGAAATTGGGGGCCAGCTGCTTTGGACACTTGGGTCAGTACAAGTTTCCCCTGGGAAGAACCTAAGTTGTATCCAGGACCCTGGATACGAGAACATCTGAGTACTAGAAGGCCCGCTAGGCTTTTTATTGAACTGTCACCCATTTGTGGTGCCTTACTGCTTATTAAAATACTTCCATATCACATGGTCTGACCCTTCCCTAGGACCTCTCTCCAATGTGGTTACACGTCCTGGGCCTCCAAGACTCCCTCTTTCGGATGGTGCCATATATGCAGTCATAGACGGTCTTTATTCTTCGAGAAAATCAAAGACAGGTGCAGTGACTGGCTAGTATAATGGATTGCTCTGAAGAGAAAGTTGGGTAGTAGGATTTCTAGTTACTAACTAAGATATGGCTATAAAGTAATGATGCTTTTTTGTGTGTGGCAGGTACTGGTTCCTGAAGGCAATTCCAAAAAGGACTTCAGTATTTTCTAGAGTAAATATTTAGCCCTTGAAAGATAACTAGTTTGAATTGGTAACACTTGAGATGCCTTTCTTCCTTTCCATTCCCCAGCCCTACAAAGATGTTTATGTACTTTAAGAAGAGAACCCTACAGTATATTATGATTAAAAATTTCTGTTTGAATTTCTTACTGTTTCAGTTGTTTCATTGTTAGGCATTCACTCCTATAAAAGGTTCATAGTAGAGGAGGTATGACTTTTCCCCCCATTCAAAAGGGATATATGCCTTTAAATTCTTTTCTATCCATCACTAGCTATTCTGTAGGGTTAACTGTGGTAAAGTGCTGCTTCCTGATGTCATGTATTTAAGTGTTTGTCCCCTTTTCTCACCTGTAGGGCTCCTTGGTCATGGCCAGTCTAAGGGATTAGGACCAGCATCAGAACAGTCAGAGAATGAGAAGGATGATGCATCCCAAGTGTCCTCTGCTAGCAACGATGTTAGTTCTTCAGATTTTGAAGAAGGGCCGTCGAGGAAAAGGTTAGTACCCAAGGCTGAAAGTACTGGTGCCTTAAACCAGGGACTGCAAAGTAGGTGCCAGTTTTTCCCACAAAGGAGCAAACTTGGGCCGATTCGCCCAGTCTCCTGATTTTTCATAGAGGAGTCAGAGTTCTGAATTTTTGTGTCGAATGTCCTGGTTTCTAAATATCGTCCACTAATAATAAGTAAAAGTAACCATGCAGAAAATGGTATGCACCCAACAAAATATGCTTCTGCCATGGAAACTGGCCAAAGAGTCACCAGCTTATAATTCTTGTCCTGTTTATTTCAGTTGGTTTTCATCACTAGTATTTCTTGACTATATTAGATGGTATTTTGCTATTCCTGAGGAGAAATCTTTCTAAGAATTGGAAGAATTAAATGTGGTGTTTCTGAAAAAAATTTTCCCCTCATCAGGAAAGCAAAATCCACTTAACCAGGTTAGTAGTTGTGGAATTGGTTCTTAAAACTTTTAATTTACCAGCATTTTTTTTTTTTTTTTTTTAGATTACTTTCTTAAGTAAACTTTAGATAGTCTGGTAAGGAAGTTGGTTGTGGTAGTTAAGAGGTTGTGGTTTCATGGTCAAACAGTGGCAGTGACATTATATAGTAATGCTTTTAATTGGGAGTTTCAGAAGCCCTTTGCTAGTTGTCGGCCTTACTTCGTATCTGATGTGTTGTGCCATGGCCCTCCTCACTTACAATTTATATTTCACTTTGTTCCTTTTCCGTTCTCATACTTGATGTTTTCCTGGATGACTAGGTTAATGACGTTTTCTTAGAATCTGTTAGTTTAAGAGGTTGGGGAAAGGAAAAAAAATTCCCCCGGTCTGGTCTTTTTGTTTACTCTTTCTACATAATTATAGTTACTTTTTGGAAACTATCTAGAATATTTATATCTAATGAAGAACTGGGTATGGTGGAAAATTTAAGGACAAGATGAGCCATGTGTCAATAGATAAATCCTTAATAGAACTGTACTTTGGATCTGAAATTTGAGCTGCATCATTACAAGTTTATTTTTCTCCATCATGCAGTGGCTTTGTTTAAAAAGCCCCGTGGTAACAGAGTCTGTATTAACTTCCATACTCATTTCTCTTAATCCTCAGCACCATGTCTTGGATATCAGCAGGTTTGTTGTTAGCACAGTAGCAAGTCTATGTAAGAAGCATCTCTGCCAGCATACCGGGCTTTGTATGCTACTCTTCTAAGAATACTTCGATGAGTGTCACAGTGACAAGCCTATTATGTTTCAGATGCTCTAACAAATAGTCACTCTGCCCAGATTCAGGAACAGCATCAGCACAAGAGAGGGGGCTCAGGATGTGTTAAACCACATCAGTACATATGTTGGAATGTATATTATCCATGCTTCCAAACATGGGTGGTTGGTCGTACATCTGGTATCATTTTTCATTTCCATTTGTGGAGCAAAGTCTATGAATGTGGTTGGATTTGATAGCACCCAGTCCTTTAGCTGTGTTGTGTAGATGCTTGTCACCTGTTCGTCACCACCTCTGGTAAGATCCAGGCAGTGTAGGGGTGTGATGACGAAGATCAGTAGGCGTCATTCTTCGGGAAGCGGCCCTTTGTCTCTGGCTCCTAGTTCCTTTCTCAGATTGGCTTCCTCTTTGTATGGTACACTGGTATTGTGTGGCAGCTGTGTGCAAATCAGTCATTTAGCTTGGGTTCCCCAGGCCACTGGAAAGGAGAAACTTTGTTCAGGGTGAATTTAAGGCAAATTTCACCATTGCTAATCTGCTCTAATTCTTAGTGTGCTACCTGTCCTCCTATTAGAAGACTCACGGCAGTATTTCATTTGGGTATGACCACACTCTGCTTAGTGAAGCCCATCAGGGACACACTGGAGATTAAGAGTGGTCTGGTCAGGCTTGATTTAGGGCTGGTCTGCGGTAACCTGTGTCACAGGTAGAGGGCTGTGCAATTTATAAACACGTAGTGTAGTTAGGAGATACATTTCGCAGTGTTGCAGGGTACATAATAAGTACAAAATAATAACTTTTAATACTGTCCTGCTCATTTGTTTTATCCCTTGTTGGTAATCATTATGAATATTTAGCATAAATACTTTGGTATGAACCCAGTCTTCTAAGGCAGCGTGTGTGAACAGGAACCTAAATTCTTGGGTCTTTGTTAGTGTTACTGCCGTGGTTTTCAGCCCTTTTCATCTCACAGCACATGTAATTACTGAAATTCTGAGGCACATGCAAAAATACATTTTTTACCTATCTGACAAAAAAATAGGTATAATTTTGATTCATTCACACTGGGTGGCTATTGTTGTTTGGGCTGCTGTCATTTTTTTATTTGACAATCTAAGGGAAAAGAAGTTGGTGTTTCCGACCTAATAGTCAGTTATCGCATGTGTTAAAAATTCTTACGGCGCACCAGCACACAGGTTGAAAATCGCCAGTGTATTGTTCAGACTGCAGGGTTCACCTTTCTTCATTTTACATACGTTGTATCTTTTCCAATAGACTGACTGAGTGTGCTGTCTCTGCTGATGCCAAGTCCAGTCCAGAGTACCTATTTAAAGTGGTTATTTCAAAGTGTTCATGTTGGGTAGATTGTTGACTAGATGCTACTTTAAACCTTGTGTCTAAAATTCCAAAAACCTCATATGTACATGGGAAGGCCATGATTGACCATTTGCATTCTGTGTTGGCATTTTGACGATCATACACTGAATTGTAAAAATCCAGGGTCATGCCTTGGCCAGGGGCTCAGTTAGTTGTAGTGTCATCCCATACACCAGAAGGTTGTGGGTTCAGTTCCTGGTCAGGGCACGTACCTGGGTTGTGGGTTCAATCCCTGTTGGGGCACATGCGGTAGGCAGCCAATCCATGTTTCTGACCTTGATGGCTCCATCCCCATCCCCACCTGAAATCAATAAACATATCCTTTGGTAAGGATTTAAAAAAATAGAAAGACTTAGGTAAAAACCAAAAATTTATTTGCTTTGGAAAAAGCAATCTCTATGTTTTTGGAATGATATGAACTGCTAGCTTCTTTTTGTTTGTACAGTTAATTATTCTTTCTACGTACATGTTTTTAGGACCACCAGTTAGTGTGACTTTTGACTTGGTGGGGAGGGGGAAAGAAAGGATTTTATGTGTTCGGCTTCCTTAAGAAAAATTAAAGCCTGAGGTGTAGATTATGCCAGTCTTACTGGTTCAACCTTGCTCTAAGTTTTCAACCTATAAATTGAAGCAATTCTATTTTCCGATGCTTGTAAAATGGTTTTTAAGTCTTTAGTTAGAAGAATCCCGTGCATGTACAAAGTGTTATTTTTCTACAGGAAGCCCCTAAGCTGTGTTTTGCCCAAAGTACTCGATGCCACTGGTTTTAAATGAAGTTGGGGAGCTTTTTGGCTGAGAAAACAGTAGAATCCAGAGTTTATAGGGTTTATTTTTCTTTGCTGAGGTAAAGATAAAAGGGATCATTTTACTTAGCCATTGGAAGGTCGTCATCTGAAATCATTCCTTGTAAAAGGAAAAGACGCTCTTTCTGTAGACGCCCTTTGGTGGGCAGAGCTTCCCATGGAGAAGATGGAGGGAGTTCCTGAGGGTTAGTTTTCTTTTTCTTTTGGTCATTGTGGTAGACGAGTTCAAGATAATTTTTTAATACATACATTAGTGTAGTTTTTACTGGCTAGAATGGAAACTATAGACTTTTAGTCTTTAATAGGCCTCTTTTGAATTTGATGGTGTCCCTGCCTACTTCTTGACCCTCCTCCCCACCTTATATTGCCCGTCTCATTGCACTTGGTTATTGTAAAGTTTGGATTTTCTGCAAGAAGTATTTGAGTATTTTTAGAAATCAGAGTGGTCAGGTGTGCACTGACTGTGAGAAACTCTGGAATGGTTGTTCTGGGGACAGAGGTTATGTGTTTGACTGATGGAAGTGAAGGTGTTGTACAAAGCAGTTGGTGATGGTCTATTTTTAGGTGTAAGTCAATGGAAGATCCAAAATGCAGGGTCCACAGAAGGGTCATTTGAATTGAGCACTCAAATACTTAGCCAAATTAACTGCATTTTATTTCGGGGTAGGTGGAGGGAACAGATAGGAAAAATGTAAAGACGGTGGTAGTTCTTCGGGACATATCATGGGGACCTTGCATGGGGCATAGTGGATAAGAGTATGGCCTGGAGCTAGACATGTGGCTCAGTCATCTGCTTGTAGAATGCTCTTGGGCAGGCGCTCTCACATCCCCTGGGCCTCAGTGTTCTCACTGGTACAAGGTCCGTGACAATGGTAACCACTAATGGTGGTTTTGTTTGCTGAACAAGTTCAATGCGTGACAAGCACTCAAGTGTGTGACAGACACTGTGTGCTAGATACTATTAGCTGTCATCAGTGTTATGTGGCACATGAGTTGCTGCATGTGAATATGCACGTTTATTGGAGACTTTTCAAATGTGGTTTATAGGGATTTTGACTTCTACAAATTGTGATTTCTGTCTTTCCTCCATGGCATCACTGTCAACAGCCATCTGTGGGCAGATGGAAAAGTGTGGGCGCGTGTCCCTCTTTTGAAGTTACTGAGTCACAGGAAGGATCTTTGTGGTTGTATAGCGTGAAATTTCCTTTGTAAAGCTTGGTGTGACCAGGTATTTGCTTGCGTGGAGCAGGCAGAAGGGAGGTGAGGTTGAAGTTTGAGAAGACAAGGTGTTGGCGAGCAGATTCCGTCTTGGCTGTACACAAGGTTGGTCTTTGCTTTCCCGTGGGGGAAGCCCCTATTTTGCCATTTCTCAGTGGTAAGTTCTCTGACACACTTTCAAAAACAAACTCCCAGAAAGTACCAAGTGTGGACTGTGCCTCTGCAAGGACATGACTGTTCCCTTCTGTTCAACAAAGAGCTGCTGTCCTTCTGTTAGGCCTTCGACAGTGTGAGACTGACTGAGTTCAAAGATGGTCCTGTTCCAGTACGCTGGATTTAGAATGTGAGCCGCTGCGAGGGTTTGGGTGCCATGACCTAGTGCAGTTTAGTTTCTGGATATGACTGTGTGTCGGAGATGATGGGAGTTCTCCTAGGCTTTTAACAGGGTTCCCGGTTCCCACCCCACCCCACCCAGCTGAAGTGCCAGTGTAAATGTTTTCCTCATTATTTGTGTTCTGAGTTAGTTCATTGATATAAAATACTTTTATACCCTCAAGTTTGAAAAGAAAGATAGTTCCACTTAGGATTCTTGCTTGGCAGCATGCATTGTTAGAAATTGGAGTTATTCAATGTGAACATCCTTAAGAATTTTAAGAACATAAATAATTTTTACATTTCTCTTTAACAGAATGCATCAGTGGTGTAGTTTAATGTTAAATGTATATGCTGTTAGTGCTAAAATTCAAAGCAAAACAAGCAATATACGGCTTGGATATATCTCTTGTAAGTTTGGATTTAGGTTTAGATACCTTCACTCACCATGCTATAGCAGATTATTTCATTGTTACCACCTTGAAGAGTATTTTACAATAGGGATTAGTAACTGTTATAATTTTAAATTCTAGAGCTGCCTTGACTGAAACATATTCTTTGTTTAAAGAAATAAGAAGGGGGCAAATTGAGGAATAGAATATTATGTGGCACCTATAGTAACTACATAAAATAATTGTAGAATTAAATATAAAGGTAGGTGTGTTCAGCCTACTTGCTCTTTCTAGTTATCTAAATAGTTGCCATTTCTGGTGCTGTACTTCCCTTTTTATAGATTGAAATGTCTTTCTGGGATCGTTTTTCCTTTTGCTTTCCCCTGAAGGATGTTAACATTTCTAATGTAGGTTTATTGGGATTGGATGAATCTTTTAGCTCTTGTATGTTGGAAAAGGTCTTTCAATGTCTCACCCTTATTTAAAGAAAGTATTTTTATTTTATGAGAATTGTGGAATCACATGTAGCTGTAATTTCAGAAAGGCTTCACTCCACTGTCTCCTGGTTTGCATTGTTTTTGGCAGGAAGTCTATTGTCATTCTTTCCAAGAAGTGTCATTCTCCCCAGTCTCCTTCTTAAGATTTTTTTTTTATTCTGTCGTTCAGTGTCCCTTGGTATAGGGTGTTTTTTGTTTTTGTTTTTAATGTTTCTTGTTTTTGGAGTTCCTTGTGTTTCCTAGTTCTATAGATTTCATCAGTTTTTGATGTTTGGAGCCAATATTTCTGCAGATACTTTTTGTGTGTGTCCCTCTCTCCCCCTTTACGGATTTTCCAGGTGCACGTCTGTTCGGCTTGTTGGCAGGCGCCCCACGGTTCTTCGATGCTCTGTTTATTTTGTTCTGGTCTCTTTGTTTTCCTCTGTGTTTCATTTCCAGTCGTTTCCACCCCAGTTCTGTGGACTTACACTTTTTAATGTAAACGATTGTTGTTTCTGTCTTACGTAGGATTTTGATCTTTGTGTTATCTTCAGTGTCTTTCCTGATATGTTAATATGTTTTGGCTGGCTCTACTTTTTGAACATAGGGAATACAGTTATAATAGATGCTTTAATATGTTCGTCTACTAATTCTGTCATTTGTGTCATTTATGGTTCAATTTTATTTCAATTGATGTTCCTTCTCAATATGGTATTTTTTCCCCCCTTTTCTATTTTGCTTGTCTGGTAATTTCTTATTGGATGTCTGGAGTTCTAAATTTTCTTTATATGGGGATGGATATATTTGTATTTCTCCACCTGCTGTTGAGCATTGCTCTAGGGTGTGATTGTGTTACCGGGAAGCAGTTTGATCCTTCTGAGTGTTGGTTTTCAGCTGTGTTAAATAGGGCCAGAACAGTGTTAGGGGCAGGGTTAGGTTTTCCCCACTACTGGGGTGGGACTCATGTGCAGATTTCCCTGATGCCCCGTGAGTCATGACGTTCGCCACTTTGGCCGGTCGGTACAGACACTGTTCCTAGCCCTGTGTGGGATCCGTGGACTGTTCCCTTTCTTGTCCTGCTCTTCCTTAGCTGGCTTCCTCACACACATGTGCTCACCTAGTACTCAGCAAGTACTTGAGGAGGACCAATGGCAGATTGCAAAGTTTTCCACGTGACTCTCTCCTCTCTGGTACTCTGTCTGACAGATTCCATTCAATCATTGGCTTCCCCAAACACGCACCTCCTTTCCCTCAGCTTGGATTCCTCTACACTCTACTTGATTTTCCCTTTCTGCGCAGTGGCCTGGAAATTCTCAAGGGAGTCAGCTGAGCAATCATTTGTTTCCTGTCTCTTGGGATTACAGTGATGTCAGTTGTCTTGTGTAGCGTTTTAGTTCTTTCAGGCTGGAAGTAAATCTTGTCTTTGTGACTCCGTCTTAGCTAAAAGCAAAAGTTCCTACTTGTTATGTGAATGCTAAATGAGGGAGAGCAAAACACAGCACCAGGAAATGTAACTGCAGTAATCTCCCCTTCCCCTCTTGTAAGTGGTTTCAGTTTCTCGTGGTCAACTCTGGCCA
The DNA here is from genome assembly GCA_007922815.1 of Macrotus californicus. Classification (NCBI taxonomy): domain Eukaryota; kingdom Metazoa; phylum Chordata; class Mammalia; order Chiroptera; family Phyllostomidae; genus Macrotus; species Macrotus californicus. The sequence goes on from VMDR010000620.1 coordinate 164,600, forward strand.
GACGTTAAATGGAGAATTCCAGAAGCAGAACACTCATCATTTTTAAATTGTGCCATTCTGAGTAGTGTGATGGAAGTTCATGCTGCCCGGGATCTGATTCATCCCTTTGTTCAACATGTTCTCACTGTATTAATACCCACCTGTTAGCCACTTATTAGCCCCCCGCAGCTGTCACATAGACTGCTGATATTGGGGTGCTTATGTTCAAGGAACCTTTATTTACTTAGTAATGGCCCCAAAGTGCAAGAGTAGCGATCCTGGCAATTTGGATGTGCCAAAGAGAAGCAGTAAAGTGTTTCCTTAAGTGAAAAGGTTTATATGTGTGTATAGGAAAAAACATGCTATGTATTGGGTTCATGCTACCTGTGGTTCTAGGCAACCACTGACCGTGTCCCCTGCAGGTAAGGAGGGACTGCTGTGCCACGTTTGCACATTATCGTAGTCGTAGTCATAACCTTTTCATTTAATTTTGTTAGTAAAAGAGAAAGCTGAATTGCATTAAGCAAACCCTACCTATAAACAGAAAAATCTCACTCACAAGAGAGCATGTGACTATTGGAGAGTCTTAGACTCTGAGGTTGAACTTCTAGAACCTCTGTCTCCAAAAGAACTGTCTCAGTAATAGATTGGGCTACTAAAGCTTACCTGAGTTTACCAGGAAACATCTGGAAGGTTTTATCATGCCTGTTTTATAGTCAGGCCAGCAAATACTCAAAATACCTTACAAATGACACATTTCTTAAAAGTAGCAGAGGCAGGATTGGAACCCAAGTCTTCATATGCACAATGCCAGACTTTTCCATTACACCACATCACCTTCTGCCAGGGGTATCAGATGCAGGCCTTACTCTGTTGTGTACTGCCTGGACAGTCAGACTGCAGGAGGGCACTCCTTTCGGGCCAGCAGGACCTGACTTGGTCAGCTGAATGTGGTAGGATCACAGCCCCACTCACCCCCTCAACTGAGTACCTTGGTTCAGTGCACACCCCTTGTGGCTTCTCAGATCGTGTAACCTAGTAAATCTCTCTTTCTTCTAGTGTTTGTATTCTTTCTTTGATGAAACAAAATTATTTTCTTCACTGTAAACCAAGCAGTGGGTGGAAAGGAGGAGGAAGCTCTTCCTCCTCTTGCTGTGCTCTAGGATCTGCGGTAGTGCTGCTCTTGTACCTTCCTGACACACGGTGATGGGGGCCAGCTGCGGGGCCTCAGGCTTCGCAGCCAAAATAATGCGGAGAGATTCCCCCTTCGTCCCCCCTTTGCCTGGATGCTCTGAAGCTGCATTAATAAGATGATGAGCATCTTGGGGCCGGGCCTGCTTGCCTGTGGGAGGAGACAGCAGCTGCTGGAGACCTGCAGAGCTGGAAGGTTAAGCCTCAGGGTTATCCTTGGGTGGGGCTATCGGGACACAAGAAGTGGTTCTTTGTGCACACTGCTTCTGGGGGGCCTGGTATATCTCAGGACTTTGTCTGACTTTACCAGTTACTTAACTTTTCTTTATCAATATGGCGACCTTGAGACAAGAGGGTTGATATTTAGAAAGGGTACACATGTTTGTTTATTGGTGGAAAATTAGCAGTTCTGAGTGTAGGTATCTGTCTTGTAGAAGCCTCAGAGTTGACACAACATTCTTGTAGTGGATCTGAGAAGTTGCCTGTAGTGAGAGCAGGGCATACTGCACATCCCTCACATCCTCTTCCTAGTGACAGAAGGGACACATTGACTGACAGGGCCTGCAGGGACTGTGTGGTAGGCTGGGAGCTGTGCAGACTTCAATTTGGACCAGCCCAGCTCACAGGCTTGCAATTACCAACAACCCAGGTGATTTTTAGAATTAAAGGAAATAGCCTCTCAGCACTAGACAGGAGCCTGGTATGCTTTAGCATTGATCCCCCATCAGTCTAAGCCAAGGTGTGCTTAGAGGCACTGAATGTTTGTTGACTGCATGCATAGTGAAGGATAGCATTAGCTACTTCCCATTATAAGAAGGAACAGGCGAGCCCCTGTCTTTTAACTTTTAAAAAACAACCCCCAGTCTTCATTTCTTTCTTTCCTTTTTTAATATCAAGGTAGGAGTTGGCTTTAAACATAAGAGATTCTTGGTTAATTAAAAGGGATTTGGGGGGACTGTACTATTTGAAAGCCCTCACTGTTATTTTCTGGTTTTGATAGAGGCTTTTAGTATAAGTTTACACTGGCTGCTTTCTGACTTAACTTTTAAAATTATCATGGAAGTTAAGTGTATGTTAAAGCTTCATGTATCTGGCCTGGATAATTTGGGCCGGGGTAGCATATTTGCTATATAGGGAGTAACACTACATAGGAATCTAAAGCAGGGAGAGCTGTATCTTTCCTGGCCACTTTTTGGCTATATGCAGTTTATTTTAAAGTTCACTGTTAATGTTATTACCCTTTTGGAATTGTGTATGAAGCTTTTCATTAGTGAAACTTGATTTTTCTGCTAGATGTGGGATTCTGACTAGAGAAGGCTTCAAAGACGCTCATTTCTTCTGCATAGACACGCACCACAGTAATGAGAGGTCAATGCCTGTGCTTTTGAGTGTGAAGGAAGGAGCAGGAAACGTGAAGCCTGCCCATAGCACATGCGCTCTATGCATGGTGAAAGATTGGCAAAATACCTTGGATGTAATGGGCTGTTAGTTGTCGCTGAGGACAGATTTTTAGACATGTGGGAATGGGCATTGGCCCTCATAATTTACTTATAAGGTTCCTGGTAAGCTCACAGGCTTCTGACACATTTATTTGTTTAAGGAAAATGGCTAGAACTTCATCGGAGGCCGTTTCATTACTGCTGTGGCCATTTCCTTTTTCTGTTAGCTTGGAGATCTGATAGCAGGGATATTACTCTCCCCCTGCCGCCGCTGCCCCCCCCCCCCATGCAAATTATGGTCTAGCATGCTTTGTGGTTGCCACGGAAACTGGGCACCAATTTCTTCTCTTCTTCCTATATCACAGCTCTTCCTAGTCTTTTAAATATGAACATCTTTGTCATGTCTTTTTGCCCTTCTTGCCTTTTCTACCCACGAAGGACCAATGCAAACAAGTCCTTCATCTTTTCAGTAGTATGTGACCCTCATGGAAACACACAGCGCTGGTTCTCCAGACAGGCTGGGTTTGTGAGGGTTTGGAGTCACCTAGCTTGCTTGTGAAGGTGGTGACAGCCATTCGTGTCACTTGTGTGGTTCACATGAGTGCTCGTGCGGGGGTTGTTAGATAGGGCTTCTTATGCAGAATGTTCCTTGATGTCATTACCTCACTCAGCTGCTTAGCAGCCCAATTAAAAGCCATGCATATTATATTGTCGCAGCTAAGATGCAAGTAGAGCGTTCTTACTACCACAGCCCACACTTCTGCTTCCTCCCTCTCTCCTTCCCTCCCTTTCATGTTTATGGTAGGAATGGGGGGTGGTCCGCTAGAGAGGATCTAAAAGATAGGCCAAGGAGGTAAGGCAGTGAGCTAAATGGCTTGCTGGGGGAGAGATTTTGGTTCATTTCAGCTATTAGAAATTTAAAGAGGAGATTGTAATAATAAGTGGTTTTCTTTTCTTGGAATAAAGTAAATATCGGGCAAGAGTATTTTCTTTTTGCTTTTGGTTCAATGGCTTTGATTTGCAAAGACATCTTTTAAGGAGTGTGATGCTCATAAAATTCTGTGGCAATTTTGTCACACCAGCTTAAAGTCCATCTACAGAACGGGCATAGAGTCGTCGTCAGTGTGTGATTTTCTTGAGTGTGTTTGGGTGGGGTGGGAATTGATCAGCCATCACTCAGCTGGGGTGTCGCAACCTTTTGATGTCTCTGGGCACACTGGAAGAAGAGTTGTTTTGGGCCACACATTAAATACATTGCAACATATAATCACAAAAAGAAATCTCACAGTGTCGTAAGTAAATTTACGATTGTGTGTTGGGCCACATTCATAGCTGTCCTTGGACACCCCTGGTATGCTGCCTTGTCATTAAAGCTTTCAAAAAACTTGGCCCTCAGCTCCTTCCGAGATGGGAGTCCTTGTTTATCTTTGGGACCCCAATGGCTGGGGGAGTATCTGGTGTGCAATAAATGTTTGCGTGTTTTTGTGAATGTAAACAAATTCTCAGAGTAGCCAAATAAAGTGTGAGGAAAAGAAGTCTTCCTAGAGGAGTTACTATATTTGAGAAGCACATATTCCTACTTAGAACTTCACAGATCTTTCATACTTTTTATCGTATTGGAAGGTAGGGATGTGCGTATATGTGTGCTGGTCCTCTGTGTGTGTTTTTGAAGTATTACCCGCACTTAACTGTTTTGCTTGAAAGGGTTTGGAAAGAAGCGAGCAAACTTTTTTGGTGGTAATATGTACCCCTCACCCCCACACCACCCCCACCCACCCCCACCCACCTGGTTTTCCATTCCCCTCCTTCTCTCTACTCTTCTATCTGGTATTCGGTAAATACTCTCTGGGTCTAAAAATCCACATCCCTCTATATAGAACCAAAATACAACTTGTAAACTTACTCCTCTCGTGACTGATTAGGTTATAAGGAAGTGCCTGTTTTTAATTCCACAGCAGATTCTGAAATCCTTAAACGGAGTATAAAAGCACTGGATTCCCATCAGCTGTCACTAATTACTGATGGGAAGGGGGAAATGCCTTCTTGCCGGAAGGCTCTCTTGGTTCTTCCTGAGGTGCCAGCTTAAGGTGGGCTGTGGTTTTCTGGTCTCTTTAATGAAAGTTTTAAGCATTTAACCTGAGCACCGAATTATATGATAATAACTCTTACTCTTTCATAATGACGGTGATAAACACGTCCGGCATTTTTCTCTTGTCATCTTATACTCTCATTTTTTTTTCCCAGAGGTACAAGACAACGTAGCTTTTGCTTATTTGTGTTCCTGGAGTTTAGTTTTGGAAGAAAATTTCTGTGAGGTTTAACTAGCACAAAGGACCTCTTTCAAGAAAGCTGCAGTTACGTAGAATTAACATTAAGTCCTGTTGTCTACCGTATGTAAAATGTAGAAAGAATGAAAACATTTAAAAGCAAAATGAAAGCCAGTTCTTAAAAATGAGTCTTTGTCCTCTTACTCATATTTGGTTTCAGACAGTCTTGAAATACATGCAGGGCTTTTCAGATGCTGCTGCTTTCATAGGAAGAGCTCTTCTTTTGCGGATATTAACAGGATGTCAGGGGCTTGACTGAGACAAGTAAGTTGTTCTCTGACCGTTTAAAAAATACTCTAGGCAAGCATTGGCTTTGATGTGAATGATGTAAATCTGTGCTGTGGTTATTGGGAATCTTGTGTCTCCCTCCTTCTCTGGGGTGGTGGACTACTGGACATGCTTTCCAAAGCCCACCTTAGGTCCTACAAACTTGGGGATTGCATGGCCTGTCAGTGATGCTTAAGTAACCATGAACATAATTTAGGCCAATCTTGGGGGGTACTTTGAGGTATATGCACCAACTTAACGTTTTAGGAAGAAATTCTATCAACTTGGAACAGTGCTGGATGCAATTTTAGCAGTTTGAAAATATATGTTGTTTTCAGAGTCATTCTTTCTCTAGAACGTAGTTACAGATTTGTGCAGCCTGTTATTTTGCCCCCAAGAAATATGTTTGCATTCATTGTGACAGCCTGCAGACTATTGGTAGGTTGCAGGGCTATAATATGCTTGTTGTTCTGGCAGATGCCATTGTGTGATGTGGACTGGCACTTGGCCTTTCTGGGGCTTGTACTTAGTTCCCTTTGTTAGGGATTTGAGCCGCCTTGGCCATAATTTCTCTTGTGATTCTCATTACTCATGCCTCCTACAGTCCAGTCTCATTGAACTGGGCTGGGACAAATAGAGCCCTTGTATACCATCTGAATGTGAGATCACCCTCTTTCATAGATGAGAAATTTAAGGCTTAGAGAGGACTGTGGCGCTGTGAGTCCTTATGATGAGAATGTCTAGTCATGTTTGAAATGATTTAGGAATCAAAATGTACATTGATCTTTTCCATGCAGCCGAAACTGGTATGTCTCCTGAAAGGTGCCTTCCTGCGTTGCGAGTCTGGGCTGTTTGAAGGGGAAGATGGCTTGGCAGGTGCAGCTTTCCTTTTCTGCTGCAGACCCGTTTATTTTGATGGCCGTGAGGAGTAATAACAGCATACTCACCGAAGGCTTGCTCTTGTCACTTTTTGTGTTCCCCTTTCATCACCACCAGACCTCTACCGCCACTGCCTTTGGTGTAACCAAGTGCCTTTACATGGTACGCAGGTTTCTCAGTTCAAGCCTCAGGTGGGTAGGTCAGTTTTTTTCTTAAGTTCATAGTTTTAAAAATGAAATCAGTGTGCAAGAAAAGTATTTAAGACCATCAATATCGTTTTCTTTTTCAAGGAGCAGTTTAAGAAATGAAATTTACAGATGTCAGATTGATAGTGACAGCGTGGATTTTCCTAAGACACATCTCCAGTGTTAACCCTTAACCCTAGAACGCTGAATCAGAACCATGAGCAGAAAGCTGCTTCTGTTGAAACCCCTTTACGAAATTGGCCACTAAGGAACGGTGTGGAGTGGGAATGGGCACACTTCTCTTACCAGATAAAACCAGGGCATGCTTGGCCAAGTAAGCAGGCTACCCTGCTGGGCAGCGCCCATGTATTTTGGTTAAGCAAACTGGGACCTACAATTCATAGGGCACCAGTGTAGCACCCTTTATGGTGTGGTGCTAGTTTTGGAAGTAGAGTTCATCAAAAAGTGAGAGGATGAATCTAGAGTTGTTAATTTAATCACAGAATCTGTTCTTTTTAATTTACAACATAAAGAAGATCTTTGGCACTGCCTCACCAATTACACTAGTCTTCATGTCCCTGGAGTGTGGTATAACAGAAAGAGCACAGGGTTTGGAATAAGGTAGGCAGTTGTTTTGCCTGATCGATTGATTGATTGATTGTTTGATTGATTGATTGATGCATTTCTGCTCTTAAAAGCTACTTATAGTCTCTGAGGCTCCATTTCTTTGTCTGTTAAATGGGAAGTATAATATATACTTTATAAATTTGGCTCTCACCCAGTGGTTGCCAGTCAGAACACACATGAGAATCACTTGGAATGATGGTTAAAACAGCTTGCTGGGCCGCATCTCCAGAGTTTGTGATTCAGTAGGTGAGGCTGAGAATTTGCATTTCTAATAAGTTTCCAAGTGATTCTGATGCTCCTGGTTGGAGGATCACACCTTGATATCCACTGCTATATATGGTTTGAAGTGCCTATTACAATACTATTCTTCAATAAATAATAAATACCCATTTTGTATATAGTTGCTGTGTCAGTGATTATTCCTGTGGTTGAGAATTCTTGAGAGCATTTAGTCTTTATCTAGTAGAGAGAGCTTTGCTCCCCAAATGCTTGATCTCACAGAAATATTCTCTTATTTCTGTTTGATAGTTTGTGTGATTCCTATAGGTAAGGATTTAAATGAGCTCAATTGATTTTTATTTACTTCTGTGTGCTCTGTGATCATTTTGTTGTCTTCTGGTTTGGGTTTTCCTTTGTACAGTCCTTTACTCAGACTCAGTGTGGTACAAACTCCTCTGTTACTGCCCTCCTCTTTCCATCGTAGATGTTGGAGTTCAGGCCTTAGCAGATATTCTCCTGTGTATTTGAGACCATGCCTTTTGAGACCTTTTTCTTTATAGGCCCCCAGTGTTTCCTTCCTCAGCTTGTTCATCTGCCTTGTGCAGAAGCAGAAGTGTAATAATGTCTTTCCTTCCCTTGCGGTTTATGTGAAATTATTTATAGACCAGTCACAGTCTGTAAGTCCCCTCCTCCCCACTCCCCACCTTTTTCTTCTTCTGTAATTTCACTTTAGATAGTGCTTCTGTGCAGTATGCCCTACCTAAGGGCTTGCCATGTGAGTGGAAGTACTTTCCTGCTGCAAACAACTAACCAAAGCAGACAGTGTGATTTAATCTCAGATTACCTTTGCAAGGGACTGTCATAGGCTGGCTTTAATTTCATATCTGTAAGATTATTCCCAGCTCCTCGTAGGAAACAGCAGTAGGTGGTGGTCTGTTTTGGCAGGGAAGATGCACCTAAACTCCACACCCTAGAGGTCTCCCACCCTCCCCCACCCCCACTGTTTTTCCTGCACATAACAATGGTATGTCCCTGCAAGTTATTTGAAGTTATTTCTTCTTTTGTCTTACACTTAGCATTCATGGGTGGCATTCTGCCTCACAGTTAGACAATGCAATATCCATCACATCTCTTTTTATGATTCTTCCAGGCCTTAAGAGTTTTCCCCACAGCCCTTTCCAGGGTGTGTGTGTGTGTTTGTGTGTGTGTGTAAGTGTGTAAGTGTGTGTAAAAGAGAGAGAGAGATGGAATGGGATTGACAATATTTACATATGTATGTGCCAGTGCACCTCTCATTCTTTCCCCCATTTCACAGTTTCCAACTTACACAAGATTTCATTTAATTTATACCCAGTGGGGGAATCTACTCATAAAACACATATACCTCTGTAAGTCTTATCTCCACCTTGCACTGTGTGCTTAACAGTTGCTGTGGTTTACAGAGCAAGTTGTTTGAGACCAGAGGAGGAGAGATGGCGCTAAGTAACACCATAGCTGTCCCGTGGTGCATGGAGTGCACGCTTGCAGTCTTGTTTGCTGTGAAGGGCAGTTCCATATACTAATCCAAATTTTCTCTGTGGCCTTTGTTTCAAAATGGAATTTGTTGTACTTTTGGCCTTATGGGGATTTTTAGGGGTGGTAGTATCTCCCAGAGGGTGTTTTACAGAGATCGGGATGGAGCCAGTTCCTTCTAGGAGCTGATGGGGAGAGTTTCACAAAATTGTTCCAAGGGAAAATAGGGTCAGCTCTTATTTGTGTGTGTTTGAAGCACAGCAAAGTTGAGGCAGGGGATGCATTGGTATCCCATTGTCATGACAACAAAGGCTCCCCCAGCCCGCAAGAGGAATCTATTCATTCATCCAAAGGTTTGAAAATCCTTTATGTGAGTTCCATGGAGTTTTAGAAAGTATTTTGATAGAATGTTATTGTACAGTCTTTAATAGCATTTAGTAGTAGGTTATTCTGCTCATGTCGCCACATGTCCTTCTTGAGATGCCGTTTCCTCATCTCTAGGGGTTAAGAGAAGATGCTTAACTTGAGCCTCCTTGCGCATCTTTGGTTCTCCGTTTATAGATTCAATCAACTGCACATGGAAAATATTTTGAAAAAAATGTCACATTGTTGCTTATGTGTACTCTGTACTGACTTCTCCGTTGTTTTAGGGAATGATCACAAGATTTTTCTTTTGTGATCATTCCCTAAACAATATAGCATGACAGCTATTCGCCTAGCATTTATATTGCATTGTGAATAATCTAGAGATGACTTAAAGTGGAACAACAAATTGATGTTTCTCTCTCTTCATTCCTTTCTCTCTGTAAATTAAAAAAATATATTTTATATGTATAAAATACACATATATTATATGTAAATACGTATACATAAAATATGTATGTAAATATATACACGTCACATGTATATTCACACACACACGGGAGGTTGTGCGTAGGTTGTGTGCAGACACTAACAGCTTATGCCTGGATTTTGGTGTCTGTGAAGGTCTTGGAACCAGTCCCCCCAGATACCAAAGGACGACTCCATGCAACAGTATCCCTAACTTTCTGAAAGCTTTTCTATGTTGGGAGAGTTCCTTGAAGTCTTGTGGTGTGTCTTAATTCATGACAGTTTTGCTGTCTATTCCATAAATACATTTGGGCTTAATAGAAACATATTTTAAGTTACAACCAAGTAAAATCTTTTAATTCTGGCTGGTTTAGACGTCTTGGGTGTTAGGTTACATTTGAATGTTAGTCTTCCTCCTCCCAGCTTTATTGAGATATAATTAACATACGACATTGTGGGAAGTTTAAGATGTATGTAAGAAATGTCCAAGCCTGCAGAGAATTTTTATGAGTTTATTTGAGTCAAAACTGATGACAGTGGCCGGGAAAGCATGATCTCAGATTCTCCAGAGAATGGCAGTTTGCAGCCTACTTTAGCACGTTTAGAATTAAGGAGGGAAAGAAAGAAAGGCAACACAAAAATGTGAGAAAGTAAGGTGGGTGTTGGATGAAGGATAGTTAAAAAGATTATGTGCTCTCTTCACGGTGGTTACTTTGAAAAAGAGGCATTTTAAAGGTGTGTTAACCTAGATGCACAGAAACAGTGGACAGGGCTTGCTTAAGGCAAGAAATAAGTCTTTTACCAAAGAAGTTATATATGCCCTGGGGCTTGACTACCCACCATGACCCACCCAGTTAGGGATTTATGATCAGAGTACCCTATGAGGTACTTTTCATAGAACCCCCTTTTTGTCCACATGTACCGCCTGCTGACTTGGTGGACATACGTTGTGAAATGATGGCAACAACAAGATAACAGCCATCACCTCATATGTACACCTTACCTTGTGTGTGTGTGTGGTGAATGACTTTAAAATTTATTCTCTTCAGCAACTGTCAAGTGTACAATACAGTATTGTTAAGTGTAGTCACTGGACTGTACATTATATCCCCAGAACTTACCTTCTCTTTAAAAAAAAAGATTTTATTTATTTTTAGAGAGAGGGGAAGGGAGGGAGTAAGAGAGGGACAGAAACAGCGATGTGAGAAACATCACTGGTTGCTGTGCCTTGGTTGGGGACTGAACCCACAACCCAGGCGTTTGCCCTGACTGGGAATCGAACCTGCAATCTTTCGCTTTGTGGGATGACGTCCAAATAGCTACGTGGACTGAGCTACGTTGGTCAAGGCCAGAACTTACCATCTTATAGCTGGGAGTTTGAACCTTGACCCCCTTCACACATACAGAGGCAGGCACCGATCTATTTCATGTTTCTATGCATTTGGCTTATCTTAGTTTTTAAAGATGCCGCATAAAAGCGAGACCACACAGTATTTGTCTTTCCCTGTCTGACTTATTTCACTAAACATAATGCCGTCAAGGTCCATTCATGTTGTCATAAATGGCAGGATTTTCTTTTTCATGGCTGAATAATATTTTATTGTTTTATTTATAAGTTTATTGGGATGACATTGGTTAATAAGAGTACATAGGTTTCAAGTGTACCGTTCTGTGGTACAGTCTGTATATTGTGTTGTGTGCCCACCACCCAGTCAGAGTCCTGTCATCTTCCGTCACCATGTGTTTGACCCCCTGTACCCGTTACTGCCTCCCACCCCCTTCCCTCCGGTAACCACCATCCTGTTGTCTGGGTCTGGGAGATTTTGTTTGTCTTTGTACCATTGGCTGCTTTATCTCACATATGAGTGAGATCATGTGGTTCTGGACTTTACCTTCCTTATTTCACTCAGCATGATACTCTCAAGATTCACCCACATCACAAACGGAGGTGTTTCGTCTTGTGCTGCACCACATTTCCTTTGTGCCATCTATTCCCCGACGGACTCTGAGATTGTTTTCATGTCTTTGCTACGATTGTAAATAACACTGCAATAAACACGGGTTGCAGGTATCTCTTCGAGACAGACGATTTCCCTTCCTTTGGTTGTGTACCCAGAAGTAGGATTGCTGGATCGTGAGGTAGTTCTGTTTTTAATTTTTTGAGGAACCTCCATACTGTGTCCCACAGTTGCTGTACCAGTTTACATTCCTATAAGCAGTGCATAAGGGTTCTCTTTTCTCCACATCCTTGCCAGCACTTAGCTTTTTGTCACATAGTTTTTTCTTATTATACGATATTTACATTCTGTTTTGACATTCACTTAAAATGAGCTCAGTTCATGGAGAGGGGGAACTGGTCCTCCCCTGAGCTCTCGTGTGATTTCTCACCCAGTGCGTGGTGCCTCCAGGTCCGGCTTTTGGGTTTGAGCTCCTCGTGGATCCACCCAGGCTCTCGAGGCCCACGGGGAGCCTAGCTGCTTGCCACCCCCTGCTCTCCACAGTTGGGTGGTTTTATTGTTTTATTGTTGAGCTGATCAGCATTGAAACCCAAGGGGTGTGAGGTTATCTCTGTTTGTAGTTGTTTGCTTTGAGTAGGGAGGTCAGGAAGGAATAAATTGTACCTTTCTTCCTGGAAAGTTCTCTGGTGGTAAATGATTGCCTTCCCAAGCCTGTTTCTGTCCCAGAGGGAAGTTGTTTCAGACGCTGGCAGGGAGTGACAAAAAACTGAAGTTCCAACCCACTGTCTTGTGTAGCCTCAGTCATATTTCATTGTCTTGCTGTGACTGGTTTAGACTGCTCTTCATGAAACCCAAGGTTTCATCTTTGGACCTGGAAGACAGTGTGAGGTATCTTAACGAGTCGAGTGCATCTCTTTAAGGCACATGTGTCTGTGCTTCATTTGCCTGTTTTCTGCTGTGTCTTTTCTGTCCAGCCCTGTCACACAGTGGAGTCTCTCAGTTCCTTTTTCAGATGCACTCTTACTTGTGCTCGCGTTGCAGGGTCTCCCTGGGCATAGTCCCTGGGCTTGTCTGTAGCCTCTCCTTTGTGGAAGCAGAAGCTGAATGAGGAAAGGACGGGTATTCTGAGTTTTCTGAGTTAGTTTCCCGTTCAGTCATCACTGCCATGCTCTTCTGTGAGGTGCATTTATAGTTTTCTTTGCTTATTGACCAGTCACTGAGTGATGTTTTGTTCTTTGATTCCCAGCTCAAGTTTGTTGGTGTCTTTATAATCCTAGAACTGAGACATCGTGGAAATCTAGAGTAGGGAGATCTCTCCTGGTGGCACCAAGAGCCCCAACGATGCCTCCTGTTCTACCTACAGCACTCGTTTTATAGTATTTTTCTGCTTTTAAAGTTGTGTAACAAAAAAGAAAACAAGCAGTGATTTTGGGGGAAGAACGCGTGAAGTTAGACTCCTGTACGCTGTGTGCTTCTTAGATGAAGTGTCCTGTGACACCTGCAATCATGTAAGATAATGAGGTGAAACAGTGATACGCCTGAGGACGAGAGCAGTCGAAGGAATAAACCGGGAAAGTGAATTACCCTAATTTTTAAACTAATGGTTCCTCAGCCTCCGTGTGGTGGGGGCTCTTCTGGGTGTGAGGAGGTTGTGGCTGCCCTCTGAGGGTGCTTTGGATGGGGATGGAGATGGGGAGAGGGAGCTTGAAATGTCCAGCTGGAAATGCTCTCCTTCCAGGCCCATTTACAAATTGCTGGAGGAGGAGCCTCAGCCACACTTTCAGGACGGATGTGTGGCTGGGAGTGTGGCGTCTGGCAGCGTATTGACACAGTTAAAGATGGATGCCTCTGTGATCAAAGGCAGAGACCATTAGGACGAGTTTAGGCTGGCGGAATGGAAGAGACTCATTATACAAAAAGTAGTTACGCACCCGCCTGGCCCCCAGTGCCTGCCACCCACATCTTTATGAACATGATTCGGATTTTCCCAGTTTGCTGGCACAGTGTTTCACTGAAGCTGGCTGTGAGGAAGCTTGCACCTCCTTAGCTTCTGTTTCTTTGAGTTAATCCGTGACTCGCAGAGAAGGATGTAGTTTATTTCCATGATTCTTCAGCATATCATTGTTTCTGATCATTTGGGAAGATGCGACAATTTTTCCTTACTGTTCCACCCTCTCCATTGTGGTCCCTACTTGCACCCTCCCTTAAATTGCCACTTGGGTTCTCCTTTTTCTTCAAAGGTGGCTTGCCTTGTGGTGCGGTGGTGCAGCATAGCTTGAAAAGAACCAAGAAGTTAATTCCCTTGACAGAGTGCTTCAGCTATTCGGTTGAAATAGCTTATTAGGATTATGGCTGGCCAGTGTAACAGGAGAAAATGGGGCCATGGGAAGACAACATACCTATAGGAAGTATCACAGAAATTAATTGGTAGAAGACACTGAAACTAGGTTTGAGGCTCTTTAAAAAAATATATTTTGGTGGTTAGTCACTTTCTGAACTTCTAGCTTACCATTGTGGTTGACATTTGAAGGTTCATGTCTTTTGGATGGATCGCTACTCCCTTCCCCCTGTTGTTTTCAGCTTTCATTAAGATCGTGTAGAATTTCTGGATCCTATTTGTCGCATTCTTTTCTCTACTTTTTGTCCTCCTTCCCTCTCTTTTGGGAATGTGTGGAGCTAGGCGCTATCGGAGCTTTATGACAGCACCTAGGACAGATCCACGACCTTTTTTGGAAGGTGTAAGCTGTGCTGAAGGAGGCTGACCTTGTGGCTCTATAATTTCCTGTTTATGGACAAGGAGAATGGGCTCCCCCGTAGCGACTAATGAAGGGCTTAATTAAACAGGAAGTTTTCAGCCCGGCAGAGTTGCTGAGGGATGCATATAGCTTGGGTGTTTATCTTGAGGCCTGGCCTGCAGAGTGATTGGACTTTTGTCTTGTTTTCCAGAACTAAATGGGGATCAGAAATTGTCAGGGAGCTTCAGTGCTCAGGGGGAAAGAGATAATAGTTCAGCTATAGCACTGGGTGTAGGGCAGGCTTGTTTGGATTTCTGCCTACCTCCTATTTCACCTCTGGGAGTTTGATTATAGGCTTCGTGCACATCCTTAAGAAGTCCATTTTTTGTGTGTAGCATCCCAGCAAATACAGATATTTAACTCTGGAAAGGAGCAATAAGTCACTGGTTATTAATAGGGTTTTAAATGACTATAAGACAGATGAAGTATTTGATGACAAGGTCCCTTGTGAATCAGAGCATGACTTCCCCCTTTTGGAGAAATTTTCATTTTGTGGTGTGCGTGAGGTCTACTCAGAAAACATTCTGGCCCTAGACCTTGTTGAGGATTCATTTAAGACATGTACAGTTATGGTGGACATGTATGTCCTGCAGATGTTCGGTGAGTCAGCTACTGCTGTCACTGGGTAGAGGGCCTGTGGGTCCATGTGCTGCATAGTCGGATGGGTCCTGCCCGGTGGCTGATGATGGAGAATTTGGAGGACTTTTGTTGGGCTGTGTAGGGACATCTTACATGGGGGATGGCTATTAAGAACGTAGATGATGTAGAATATCCTGAGTGAGTTGGAAGGTATGAGTTGGCCCCTACCTCTTCCTCCATCACCTAGTTGGTCTAGTGCAAGAGGTTTCCTGGTTTGGTTTGATTCAGTGAACGCCCTTTGGAAAGATGTTTCTGCTTCCTGGCCTGACATACGGTTGGTTACCCTGTGCAACCTTGAAGGTCAGAAGAAATTCAGTGTTGCTTGGAGGATATTCTCAGCATCCTTAGAAAGGAAGGTGATTTCCATGTCTTGATTCCCTTTTCTGTACTTTGAGTTGATACATTCTCCTTGATTTTTATTTAAATTTCCATGCCACCGGCTGGCGTGTCTCCCTAGATCCGTCATGGCAGCTGCGAGGGCCAGGGAGCCTGAGACAGGGCCTCATGAGCTCTGTTTTCCAGTGAGAGAGTGTGCCCTTACTCCAGGGTCACAGAGCGCAAACAGTAAAAAGGATGACAATTGCTCTTCTTATGTTCATTAGCTATTAGCAGACTCTTTGATTGCCATCATGTTTCCTCATCTTTAGGCAATTGTCAAAAAAAACCTAGACCTCTTTTATAAACGTTCAGGAAGAGACAATGTGTGAATTGTAGTGAATGAATCCTTTTATTACAGAACAAGGCTTCACTCAGCGTTTTGGTTGGTGATATATAAGTAACACCCCATACCTGAAAATTGCAAATGATTATCTTTCAGCCCACTAAATAAATTTCTGTCCGAGCCCCAAGATGAGTACATTGTGCTTCTTAGTGAAGAAAACGTATGCATACTGTGGTGTATTACTTTAATTTTGTCTTCTATTTTCTTGGTGGTAAAAATCACTTGGGAGGGGGAGTATTTCAGAAAACCACATTGTGGACTTTTGCCCCAGGTATATTTTTTAGCGTTTCAAATGCTGGATTGTGAATTGCTATGTATTTTCCATGCAAGCAAGGAACTTGAGTTGTCATTGAGTTGATGGGATGAAAGGATGTCACTAATAGTGTTTATATACTACTTTCTACTTTCCACAAACAAACATGGCAGATTTCTTGGCTGGGACCAGAGTTCAGCACAGGTCCTCAGAGTTAGTGCTGGGGCTTGTCGTAAATCTGGGTTTCAGAAGTCCTCAGTGGCATCCCGGAGCTGGAGTCTGAAGACCCTTTACTGCCATCTACTGATGCTTGTTGACTACTGCATGGGATTTCCAAAGGGCGGGGAAATTGTTCAGGATGCCTTTCTGTTGGTCACCCTTTAAATCAAGCAGATCTCTGTTAGCAGACTTACTGTCTGAGAGGCAGAGGACAGAAGAAGCCAAAGCCTACTCCATGTCATTGCAGGACCAGCTCTCGCATGTGCTGATGGAGCTTAGAATCTGACCCACCTTGCAGCTCCATTGAGACAGTTTCTCGTGGGAAGTCCACAGGATCAACCTTTCAGTCACACCCTTAGGACTGTGCTGGGTTTGTTTTTTGATGAGGGAGAGGCATAGCATTGACTGTAGGATGTAATTTCTTCATGTATTTTTCTTTCTTTTTTAAAGAAGGAAGTAAAATATGATTCTCGCCTCACATAATCATTCACTGTCCTTATCCAGCCATCATCTTTGCCAGGGTTTGAGATTTCTGACAGTTTGCAGTTGGTATTGAGTAATCTAATTGAGAAATGGCTGGGGTTTTTGTTGGAATAATATTTTTTTTTAAATCGGCAATCCCACCTTGAGAGAGTGGAAAGGCAAATTAACATTTTAACTGGCTCTTGTAGGCTTTAAAACTGAATGCGCTTTAGATAATTTATTCACACCTTGTAACTATAAGAAAGTATTGGGAATTTCTTTGGCCTGGTCCTTAACTTCCCTATGCTGTTCTTCTGACTCTTGTTACCCTTTGTTTTGCTCTCTTCTTGCTATAAGATATAGTTTTTGCTTAAGATTGACCCGGAACTGACAGTGTATGTGGCTCTTCCATCCTGGGTTTGGAGTTGGAGTCCTGATAAGAGAGTTATGCTGCCTGGGGGAGGCAAAGTAGGCAGCTTTCCATAGGTGGTAAACTCCAACGCGTGTGACATTCCTGACTGACAGAACAAAAGAGCTTTGTTGCAGCTCTAATTGTTGATTAATGATGATCCCTCTCAAATTTGACATGGTTGCTTTCTAGAACACAAAAGAAGTCAATGTCAGATACTTCCTTGATCATGACAGAGTCATGATTTCCAGGCAGCCTTGGTTCTTTGACATTGCAAGATGCCACAGAAAATTAAAAAGAAAACATAATTGCATAATTTTTAATTAATTGAATCAAAAGCTGTGCCGCACATTGCTTGTTATACCGTCTGTGGTATTCCCCATCCACCCGAGATTTATGTGCGCCAGTAATGTTTTGCTTGGTAAGATGTTGCACGTAGTGCATCTGTTAGTGCTCTCACTGACTTTTGATACTCTTTCCTCCTTTCTCTCCCCTTATTTTTTCCCCCTGAATATAAGAAAAATAAAGGCTCTCCATTCTCTTTGAAGCCTGATTTCCAGTGCCTGAGCTCTAAGGTAGTGCAGTCTTTGTGAGCAATTGGAACATCTTCCTGAGGCGATGCTTGCCTTCTCCTTGGCCTGGCTTTTTCATGCATAGAGCTGATGAATATATTTATAAGTAGTTAGGTTATAGTTCCTAAGGATGTCTCGGGGTTCTGAAGGATGTTAATGTTTCTCTAGTTGAGTGAATTATTCTTAATTAGAACTATTAAGTCTTAAGGAAGCAGGGTATAGAGAGTTTAAGGGAATTAAGGGACAACTTTTGGAATTATGCCATTTCTAAAAAAAAAAAAATATGAAGATTTACAAGAATTTTCTGCCCCCGTCTTCTAAAGTACCAGACAGTAAGTATAATGATCACAGAATCTAAAAGTTATAGATTTGTTGTTTTGCCTGACAAGGTGTAGTTAGGAAGTTGGTTCTGGGAATCTGTAGCTTAGCAACACAGACGTTTTGGTGATTTAAGGTTCTGATTTCCCATTGTGCACAGGCAAAAGATCAGTATGTCTCATCTTGAATTATGAAATTGTATATCCAAAGGAATTATTATAAGAATTACTATATATAGGTTTATAGATGAAGTCAGAGAAGATTGGACCTAGAGGGAGAGGTAGTTTTCTCCCTTTCATAGTCCTCTGTACTTCCTTAAAAAGTAAAATTTGTGAATAGATGCCCAACTTGCCCTAGAGTATGGGTGAGTTGCACTAAAGCCCAGGTTTTGTGATAATACTGTTCTTTTCCTGTGCCCTGTGACCAAGCAAAACTTCATAAGGATTCATCTTGAGGGGATTGAACCAAAAAAAGTTCTTTTAGGTAAATCCTGTTAATAACAAACTTCTACTGAAAATAACTGCCCATGTAATCTAATTAAGACAAGTACTGCAAATATTTAACATTCTGCCGTTTGTAGCATAAACTCCATTTCATCTGTTTACATATAAAGCAAGAAATGAGGCCTCTGAACCGATACGAGATCTCCAGAAAGACCAGGTAGCAGGCATTCTGTGGCCAAAACTCTTCCCATGGAGCCAGCTGGCCTCACTTTTCTGTGATATTCATTGTGTGATATCCTTACAACTTGATAAACAGATTGTTACAGCTATGGAGGAGGGTGGGGCGTGAACAGAGCAGGGTATAGTATATTGCCAGTGCAGCTGGCTGGAGAGTTCAGTATGAGCTGGTGTCTGCTTAGCCTCTGAGTTCACTTGAGGATGTGTTTATTTTCTCCTCACTATACAGGATGTTTACAACCAGCCTGTGTGGTTTTTCTGCAATTGCACTTGCATTTGAATTTGGTGGGCAGCTTGCCCTGGGTAGGGGATATCCCCTGCCCGGCCCCCCACAACCTCCAGGGTGTTTGCGTGCATGCACACACATGGGCATACTCTTACTTCTTTGAGTGGCTGCCAGGTTTTTAGTGTGTGTGTCTGGGGGTGGAATAGAGTGGGTAATTATTTTGGGGATGGAAACACAGGAAATTTTTTTTGAATAGGCCTTTCAGCAAGTTGGCAAAGCTTCAGGGCCTGGTCCCACACCGGCACAAAGAGCGCAGCCTTGCCGGTCATTTTGCATTTGCCAGACACAATATGTGTTATTTTTTGAATGAACAGACCCTGCCCTCCCACCCATTCTTTTTGCTCCTTGTTTAGAGTTTATATGTAATCTAAATAATTGGATTTATCAGCTTACAGTTTTAATATTGGAAAATCGAGTTAATAAAATGGTGTTCTGGCTTACACATCCCAACAAGGGACCAGCTGGGCATTTCTTTAAAATCACCTAGTCCCTCTCGATCCTGCTCTCCCCATCCAAATTGTACACATACACTGTGTCTTACTCAGATTTGTAAACTATCAGAAATCATGAACAGAAATGGAATTTAATTAACCTAGAAATTGCTTTTGTGCCATATTGAGGGCTGCCCTAGAGATGAGTGCAGAGATAGCAATAGCTAGTTAACTCTATCCTGTAGGTGACCCTGGAGGAGTGGTGCCACCCTCTGGTGAGGTTTCTGATGGCAGACCACCTGGGGAGCTTCTAAATGCATGATTTGGGGGGTGGGCGGTGGGGAGGGGGCACACAGAGGGGATTATTATAAAAGAGAAGTATTTGGCATAGGACTTTTGTCAGCTCATTGGTGAAGTTTCTTTATAAGCATTGCCTTGCAGTTTACTTGCTAACTTTCAAAATAATACCAGTGTTAATTTTGGCGTGTTTCTTTGCTCCTGTGCAGGTGCTGTACATTTTTTAAAAACCTAAAGAAATGTGAAATTTTTCTTTGATTTTTAGAGGGGGAGGGAGAGGGGAGCGAGAGGGAGAGGTTCCACTTAGTTATGTATTCATTGGTTGCTTCTTGTGTGTGCCCTGACGAGAGATTGAACCTGCAACCTCGGTAGAGTGAGACGAGGCTCTAAGCAACTGAGTTACCTGGCCAGGGCAACATGAAACATTTGAAGGTTTTAGGGGGTAAAAATTTTAAGTGATCAAGCAAAATAATTTCTGGCTTTTGGTCATGCTAACTAACCCTAAATGAAAGACAGCTCAGGAGAAAAGGAATGTCTTCTTGTGAGTCTCTTAGGTAGTGGAAGAGGTCCTGAAGAGGTGCCAGTGCTGAAACATGGAGTGGCAGTAGGTGAGGGTACACATACCTTGTCTTTGAGCATCTCCTCATGGATGCCAAAGTGAGAGTTCAGGAGTCAGAGTGGTAATCTTTGGATGTCATGTCCTCAGTGTTGGGCATCTTGCTGCTTTCTCCTTGGCCACAGGAGACCATCTCTCCAGTCTCTCTTCCCCTATCTCTAGCTCAGCCCACAGCTCAGGAGGGTTGGGGAAGGCAGAACTGGGGCAGACACAGGGGGGGGCAAAGGGGGGCTTACTTCTTGAATGGGCAGCTGGAGGCTCACCCCATTAGCCACGGTGGCTGCACAATTCTCCCGTTGTCAGCCAACTCCTATACATCAATCAGCGCACAGCTTAGCCATCACCTCCTTCAGGGGGCTTTCCTTGATCTTCTGGTTGGTGACTGCTGCCTCCTCCTCCAGCAAGGCCACCAGGGTACACACATCGGAGCTTCCTTCTCTGTGGGTGGTAGTCCTGTAACTTTGGGCTAGCTGGGGATCCCAATTGCCTTTGGACCAGCTGTTCCAGCTGCTGGACCACCAGGAGTAGGTGGGCCTGGTTCTGAACCCTGCTGCCACCCCTTCACTGAATTTGTGTACATTTTTCTTTATTCAGCTTTCCTGTCCTTGTGCACTGGGCCAGGGGAATCTGACTCTTAATGAAACTGAATGCCTGCAACCTTCGGGGAGACTTACACTGGGATGGCCGACGACTTCCCCTGGGGCAGAACACCATGTCTTTCCCTCTTCTGTTGCTGTTGGGTCTGTTTCAGCTTTATCCAGATCTCCCTGGCACCTCTAGATTGTCATTCAGTGCAGTGTAGTGTCCTGCTCTTCTTCTCAATCCTTGGTACACAGTGACCAGTCTACACAGAAATAGGTCATAAAGAGGAGACTGCAGTGGAACCTACTCTTTTGGGACCACAGAATGTCAGGAATGGAATTGGGGGTTAAGCGGTAGGTCATGGGGGACATGCTAGTTTAGGACGGTTTGGTGTCTCTGAGAAGGGGAATTTTGAACAGAGAAGTGGAAGAAGTGACCTCCCAAAGAAGTAATAAGCCTGAAATGTTCCTCTTTTGGATGATGATAAGTAGTCAGCCATGACAAGATAAAGAAGAGCATTCCAGATACAAAGAGCAGTGTTTAATAAGCAAGTTCCTCTCTGACTGTTGCCTCTACCTTCGGGCATTTATTTCTACCTAGAGGGAAACTCTGTGGGATCAGATCAGTAAATTGATTTCATTTCAACACATTCTTACTTCCTTCTGGGACATTTTAGTTTAAATGGCATTCACACCAGTATAGCTGATTTCATTATTTTCATTTTACTTTCTTTTTTTTTTTGTCATGCCTAAATTGCCATGGGGCTCCTGGGCCCAAGAGTGTCTAGAAAAGGGGCACCCAAGATGGCTTTGGCCATGACAGGCTCTGTGCCTCCCCTCCCACTTGGATGCAGCATGGGTGGCAGAGAAAACTCCGACTGACCCGAGCACCCAAGGTTTGGCTGGTCCTGCTTGTTCTGCAGTCCGCGCTGCATGGCTTGTGTCTGAGTAGATTCCATCTCTGCAGCGAGGGTAATGTTAAGATCCCTTACAAAATTAAGGCCATTGGCTTTTGAACATTTGTCTCAAACACCACACAGAAATAGCAGACTATACCTATATTCTCTGAGCTGGCTCTTTGCATTTTTTAGTCCTTTAATTCACATGCAGGCATTTACACCATGGAAGATGAGTGCCAGTAGTCATTTGATCTAAAATCACTCTGGTCCCTCACCTCCACTGCCCCCAACCCTGGATTTTTCCACTCTGTAAATGGTGTTGTTACCCTCAGTATATTTATACGTAAGTATATGTATCTACTTCTTCATCTGGTATATGTTTACTTGACCTGCGTAACTTGGCTTGCTGAGAGTGTAATTGGTGTCATTGACCCAAGGGTGCACGAGAGTTCCTAGAATGAAGGGGCTTTCTGTGGGGGAAACTTCTTCCTTGATCAGTAAACTTCAAACGTGGAAGCGAATTGTGCTCTACTTGATTCTTCTGTCATTCGCATGACAGACAGACGCCCTCTGTATTGTCTGCGTCCTGCCATTTCTGCACATGATCACCAGTGTCCCATCTGGCTTAGCTCAAGGCTGAAAGGCTTTGGAGGCCCCACATGCTGTTTTTCCCGTGACCCCAGGGACCATGTACTCTTCCCCCTGATGACTCTGAACCTCCTTAGTTCCAAGAATATTTTCATTTTAGAATGTTTTCACTCTAGTAAAGGAATGGAAGGTGTTGTTTCTGGTTAAAATGCCAGTCAGCTGATGGAAGGGAGGGTGAGTGCAGTAATCCCTGCAGTGGGTAGGTGGGTGTACCACCTTGCTTGCTTGCTCCTGGAGGCAATCAGGTTGAGTGCAGGTGTTCCCAGAGTCCACCTCCCTCTTCATCTTCAGCCTGTGGTAAGTGTCTGACCTGGCCTGCCTGCCCCTCAGCTCAGCCCCCAACATCTCCAGAGGCTGCTGTTCTGGTTCTTCAGGACACCTACACCCCACCCGACCCCGTTTTTTAAAACCGATTTAAGATAACATACATTCACTTCCTTGTATTAGACGTTCTAGAATGAATCACCTATCCCTCAAACATATCTGTGTGGCTGAAGGTGCCTACTCCATGGACTTGGCCTGTAAATTGTGTCATTCAAACTCTTTTGTTGTATGGGGCCAGCAAAGCAAAGTCAACACCTTTGTATTGTAACCCTCCCGGGACTGCAGTTGAAAAGCCAAACCGCAGACCTGCCCTTGTTGTGAAGTACGGGTTCTTCTGGCCTCTGAAAAAAGGTATTGGTTTGTCTTCTTCTCCTGTTCCTGCTTTCATCTGGGTCACACAAATACTTAATCACTCGGGAGCTTGGCTTAATACTCTGAGGGGTAATTTATTTTACTGCCACTTTTTAATCTGTTATTGCCTTATTTTTCATAGTCTCACTGAGAAAGTCATCAGGCAAAAAGTGCCTTTTGTTTGAACGCTGGTAGGAGCAGTTTATCTTTGAGGCCCTGAAATTGTAAAATATCTCCCTGTGTCCCGCTCTGTCATCTGCGCCTCGACTGTGTTTGTTTTTCATTATGGCTGTGCCGTCTCCTCATAATGTGTGGCATTTGCTGCTGCTGACTTTTGAAAGAGCAGTAAACACAGAACATCCTGCTCCCATGCAGGCAGGGTTTCTGTAAAACCCTTCAACACTCAGAGTGTGCGCTATGTCCGTTTAACTGAAGATGTACAGATTTAAAACTACCAATTCAAAAAGTTTTTAGTAGAATGAAATGACCATTCTAGGGCCAGGAGGGACGGCTGATGGAGAGGAGGAGCTTTGTTGGAGGAGGAAGGGCAGTTCTGTTGGGGTCAGCCCACCTGCCAGTGGCACCGTGTGGCAGGGCGGAGGCTGTTGGAACAAAGCTGAATTTTTAGTCTTGTGCTTCCTCTGAAGCGGCACTGGTCCAGGTGTGGGCTGTGCTTGCTGCCCGTGGGTGCGATCCAGAAATTGAGAGTGAGCTTTTTAGACACTTAAAGCGTTTGACAGAGTGATTTTACATCTGTGGAATCTAATAATAAATTTTGGCTTGTATTTATCTTTTCAAAATTCCATCCCCCTCGTCCGCCAGTTTGATTGTCTTGAATCAAAAAAATGATTATAAAACTATCCATTTGCAAAAGGTAGAAATTTAAAAAGGAAAGATTGACACAGAACTGGTCCTCATCTCAGGCAGTTTGGGAAGCACCACTCTCTGAGGCACAATCCCACCCGCCTCCCCCACAAGTCTGAGCTTTCACTACCCGCCTGTGGAGGTCACTCCTGGGGGCTCAGTGGCTTCCTCAGCACGCCCTGAAGCTCTGTCCCGTCATACCCAGGCAGTCAGCTTGTTGCAAAAAAGCTCTTCATTCTTTATTCTCATTTATAACATTTGAGGAATTGTTAAACTTGTTGAGCTTTCTGTCTATATTTTGTGAACGTGGCTATTCGACTTTGGTTGTCCTGGATTCTGAAGTGCTTTTGATAGGCTGTGAGGTTTGCAGATTTTGATGACCGAAGGTTGCTTAGTCCGTGCACAGTGGTCACGCTGCCTCCCTCTGATCGAATGCGCGTTTGCGCAGGGAGTGTGTCCTGTGCCGCAGCGATCTGGGTGGGTGGTGGGAGATGGGAGTTTGCGCAGGGAGTGTGGCCTGTGCCGCAGCGATCTGGGTGGATGGTGGGAGATGGGAGTTTGCGCAGGGAGTGTGGCCTGTGCCGCAGCGATCTGGGTGGGTGGTGGGAGAGGCAAGAGCAGCAGAGACTGGGCAGGACTTGAGGGAAGTTAAGTTTGAAGGCGTTACTTTTTACAAAGGAGAACGTCGTGGTTTAGTATTTTATTGAATACTAGAAAGTTAACTTAAAATTTTAAGTATTTTGAGTGTCAGCAGTTTAAGGTACTATTTTTAATCCCAACAATAGTTCAAGGGAAAGTTACTTGCTTATGCTTTACAAATACATTGGATTTCCTTTTATTTCTTATGTAGTAACTCAAAGCAACCTTGAACTGAGCTGCTGTTATCAGTCCCACGTGGTGATTGAGTCTGATTTGGGATTCTGACCAGATCTAGATAAAGGCCTGTGCTTGTAGGGCTGCTGCTTGGTTCTTTTTTTGCCACCCCCACCAACCCCCCATACTCTTTCTTGAGCAGGGCCTGATAGACAGTTTAAAGTGGTCTCAGAGGTACCTGCTTTCATTGATGAATTGAGAGCCTTACAATGAAAGAAAGAGCTATTATGAGACAATTTATGATAAATGTCAGAGTAGTTACACATAAAGGAAAAATATGTTAGGATATGTATAGGGAAAGGGAAATTAACTGTCGGCTCTGATGTCAGCTTGGTGTTAGGAAAAATGGAAAGAAACCACTCCAAGACTCATTAGTATTCAACTTGATAGAAAGGTATATGTCTCACATTAAGATATTGTAAATGAGCCCTGACTGGTGTGGCCCAGTGGGTTGGGTGGCGTCCTGCTAACCGAAAGGTCACTGGTTCAATTCCTGGACAGAGCAGGTCCCTGGGTTGCTGTCCAGCTTCCCAGTTGGGGGCATGCAAGAGGCAACCGATCATTGTTTCTCTCCCTCCCTCCCTCCATTCCCCTTTCTCTAAAAATAAATACGTAAAATCTTTAAAAAAAGATTTTGTAAATGAAAGATGTCAGTTAAGGAACTCTAAATTGTATTTTGTGAACACTAAATGGGTAAGTTGGAAGTCATTATCTAGGTGGGATTGTAATGAGGAAGAGGCCTGAGGAAAGGTAGATAAAGCCAGTTTTTTTAATTTCTAAGGGGATTGAGTGTACCCTGTGCAGGCAGAGAGCAGTCCACACTTATGGTGGCGACGGAAGGGTTTTGGATAGACTAGGGAAATACATATTTTTTTCTGCGTTACAAGCTTTACTGTAGCGAACTTATGTGACTGATTGGAGTCAGAAGTGATCAGAAGTGGGGGACAAAGACAGGGTCAGTGATGGATGGACAGCAGTGGTGCACTGGGTGTAAGGACACGGTACAGAGGGCACCATGTCTTTGTGAAGGTGTCGTGTTAGTGAATTGAGTGCTCTGTGACCGTGGCAGGTTGATTTGCATTCCCTCATTGCTGTGGGCTAAGTTTATTCCTAGACCAGTAATCCCGTGTCATCAAACACCACACACAGTTTTTGAAATGCACAGGCGCACAAGTGGTCTGTTCACAGGCGTGTGCTGGTGCATACCTGCTCATGGCGCATATTTTGTATCAGTGTGTAAAATGTGGCCTTTTAACCAAATTTGTTGCCCTTCACAGCAGGCATGTGAGACATATAGAACCTTAATTAGGAAGAATTTGCTTGAAATCGAATGTTTTCCCCCTTTTGTTGCATAATTTTATTGCTGCACGTAGCTCTATACCCTTTGATCTCTGCTTAATTTGTTTTTAATTTTCTTCTGCTTTTACAGGCCCAGGCTGCAAGCACAAAGGAAGTTTGCTCAATCTCAGCCGAATAGTCCCAGCACAACTCCAGTAAAGATAGTGGAGCCATTGCTACCCCCTCCAGCTACTCAAATTTCTGACCTCTCTAAAAGGAAGCCTAAGACAGAAGATTTTCTTACCTTTCTCTGCCTTCGAGGTAAGACTGTGTTACCAGTTTGGGAGGAACAGCCTCGTTGAAAGAGAAAGGAATATACCACACCTAGGAATAGATGTTAGCTTGGTCTCTGCTGCATGCTTCGTTCCATTCTCCAGCCTGCTCTGAGGTAGACTTTAAAGTGAGAAATCCCCCTGAGAGGGTGCATGGGTCTTTATATTTCTCCTTCTGTTTTCATTTCACTCTTAATTTCTAAGTATAGTTAGCAGTGGAAATAATTGGTCGATATGTGTGAACAGGAGCAATTAACGGAGTGCAAGGTGAGTATAAAATTTTGTAATAAATGATGGGTTTGGACTTACACATCTGTGTTTGGGGAAGTGTTTACCATAGGAACTAAGTTTTCTGACAGTTGTGAGGGAAGAACACAAAAGGATTGGCAGAGGGATTGAAGAGCCTCTTCATGATGGAGAGGAGCTGTAGATAGCCATGAACTTGGAGAGTTCTTTCGGTGAGGTTAGTTGAGAGAAGGTGAGCAAGAGGGAGAGGCTCTTTGCAGTGGGTCATTGGCTTGAGGTTCAGGTTTATGTACTTTTTTTTAAAACAGTCTGAAGTAAGTTATAGCAAGACTTAGGTACGGTGCAGAGAACTTTTTCCTCAGCTACTTGAGAGAAAATCTTCACTTGTTACCCCCTTTGCTCCTTAACGTATTAATATATATATATATATATATATATATATATATTTTTTTTTTTAAATGACAATCTATAACCAACAAAATTAGGACATTCACAATGATATACTAGGGGGTGTCCCTGAAAATCCCGGAATTATCTTCTGGAGTGCGAGCTCCTGGTAGTACCGGCTTCCCCACCAGTGAAGTGTCCTAGGAACCCACCTGTATCAGTTCACTAGCTGGCTTTGCTGTGAGAGGCTGCGTCTGGCTTCAGTGGAAGAAACTTTTGAAGACTTTTTGAACACGTTGGCCCACTTCATGGTGGTGGTTTGTGAGCGCACCTGCCCACACTGTGCTGAGTGTTCAGCAGTTTTTGACCAACACGGCATGGCCCTCATGTCCTACCTTCTCTGTTCACCTGATCGACGTTGTTTTGTTTGCATGGTTGAAAAAAGTCCCCAAAGGGAAGTGTGTTGCTGATGTGGAAGAGGTGAAAGAAAAAAACGGCAGAAGCACTAAAAGGGATCAACGTTGATTTGTTAAAAACTGTTTTGAGCAGTGGTAAAAAACATCTCGACAGGTATATTGCATCAAATGAAGAGTACCTTGAAGGTGACTGAATGAAGTTTAAACATGTGAGAATAAATACACAATTTTTTATAAATTCTCTTTTTTGGCGGTCTCCCCTCATATGAGTCACTCCCCTGAAATGGAATTGTGTTACATATATTTTTTGTACCCTGGTTTTCCAGTATCACATGAATACCTGCTCCGTTTTGCAAATGTCTTGTCATTTATCTAATTTTGTATTTATATTTAGATGTATTTCTCACTTTTTGATGTCAGCTGCTGCTGATGCCTCTCTTCATTTACGTCTTTGCCTCCTCTGAAGTCTTTCCAGAAGTTGACAGTTGAGAATCTGATTATCACTATAATACCTGCATTCTAATTATGCTTTTTCTTTTTGGTGTGGATTACAAACCAAATAGAGCTTGTCAGGGCTCCAGACTTTATGTTCAGCTGGAAGGAGTCCAGTCACTCCATCACCCTTGGGTGACAGTGGACACTGTTAGGAGTGAAGAAGGCAGTTTTTAATAGGCTCACTATTTACAAGAAACAATGTCTAGAATCAAATCAGAGACCTGGAAGTGATATTTGTTGCCAAGGATTACAGATCCTTCTTTCCTCCAGTCCCCAGTTATCACCTGGAGTCACGTTGGCACTGTGATTTGGAATATGGAAGAGAATAAATCTTGAAAGGATGGGGGAGACGTTGGGAAGGACACCAGACTAGCCCAAGACCATGTCTTCTCCCACAGCTCCATTCAGTATCTTCAAGGAAACCTTGGGTGGGGGGAACCCCCACACCATTTATAAAACTGGGATTAGTGTCATATGTAAACACTTGAGCCAATCAGTCACTGAAGGATGAAGAAGCTTTAGAGGTTTAAAAAGTCTGTTTTAAGGCCCTCGGAGACCTTTTGGCTAAGTTTGGCAAGGCTCTCTCCTTTCCTATCATGACCTAAAATTTCCAAAGGAAAGAAGAATGGAAAGCATAGGGCAGCAGGGCCTGAAGAGTTTGCCCGCAAGTGTATTTGTCTTCAAATAGCTGCTTTGAAGGGGTCCACGTGTCTCTTGCCAGAGGCATAATCAGCATCTCTCACTGATACACGGGGAGAAGTGGCAGGAGGGGTATGTGCCATGGAAATTCACACCGTCACTCTGTTTTCTGTCACCAGTCTTGTTATTCTCAATGAGCTCTGTCATCTTCTCTTTGTTCTGACTATGTTTATTAACAGATTAAAAAGCTTAGTACAGTAGAGCAGTGGCAGGTTAAATGATTCTTTTATTTACATTTTTCTTTTTATGGGGCCCTGCAAACAAGGTGGATTCCCAAAGGGGATTCCTGAAACATGCACATACCTACACACAGTTCGTTCTGCTGACCTTGAGTGTTACAGTTTGGCATTGCTGGATGGAGAAAGTTTTTTTTTGAGGAGGAGGTTGAGTTCAGCCTTTGTGAAGCAGTGCTTTTTCTGTTTGGGGACTGCCTGCCTTTTGTTCGCGAGTCTTACAGACTCTTCAGTGATCGTCTGTCATTCAATTGCTAATTAATTCGGCTGGCTCATATTGAATCTTTTTTATATGCTAGACACCTAGAAAACAGAGATTGGAAACAGGAAAGCAGTATCAGTGTGGTAGGTGGAAGAAACCATAACAATGAACATGTGAAAACGCCAGGGTGGAGGTGTGCACCTTACCAGTAGGAAGCAAGTGGCACAGTGCTCAGGGCTGCCTGCGGTGGCTGCGGAGGAGTGACACTGAGCAGGCTTTGTAGAAAGGGAGTGGGGTTTGGAAGTGGTTCTGCAGAAACCCCTACAAGGCCTGGACACGTGTTGGGGTGTGTGGCTTGGAGTGCCCCAAGTTAAAACCAGGCAGTTGGATGGGTCAGATTCTGTGGGCTCTGGGCTAAATATGAGGGCACGACTGAGGTTCTTCAGCTGAGAGGTGACGCAGCATAACCTTTATTTAGTAAGATGATCTGGCAGCTCAGGGGAAGACGGGCTGAGGCTACAGGAAGGCCATCCCACTGGGGTTATTGTAGGAGTGCAGACAAGAGTCTCCCCATTTGTAAGACGAGCAGACAGCGTCTGTAGCACACAGTTGCCGTGGTGTCAAAACTAAAGCTACTGGGTGTGAGACAGGCCCAGATGGCGCCTGTGGTGGCCGCCCCAGTGCACGTACTCACTACTGCCCAGTGAGCTTGGCAGACGCATAGCGGAGAGAAGGGTTTGATTTGATGTTGAGGAGGAATAATCTAAAAAGCCAGCTGAATAGACTGCAGGTACTAGAAGAGCGGTGTTTTCTCTAAAGAGTGCCTTTGTTGGCAAGGAGCACATATTTTGATAGAATATTGGCTTCGGGTATTGAGGACGATAAATTCTAAGTAGGGCAAATGCAAAAGCCTGGGGTAATTTAGAGGTCACCGAATGAAAGGGGATTAACCTGCTAGAAAGCAATTAAGTAATCCTCCAATTGCAGGGAACACTATGGTGCTAATAATGAACTTCCTTGAGCAAAAAGGGAATCCTTTCCATTATATGAAGTCTTCGGGGAGGACGGCGCAGGGTCAGAGCGACATGCAGCTTGTTTTGACGGATCCTTCTGAGTGGCGTTGCATCTTAACTTTTGAGAATGGTAACTGTGAAAGTTTGCTACAAAATGGTGTTCTCACCTCCTTGAAGGTTTCAGTGGCCACCCTCTTTTCTCCAAATCAAACCAGCTTTATGTTCCTCATGTGTTTGGTTTTTCAATAGAGTTTATATTACTTGGCTGAGTTTTGCTGAGCAAGCGATTTGTTTGCCAGGTTAGTTTATCAGGCTAGTGAAGAAATAAGAAACCATGGAATTCTTAAGTGCGGGGGAGGGGATGGATGGATCCCTTTTAATTATTCTGTGACCTTCATGAGTTGTTAAGGCTCCAAGACATTGTGCTCAGATGATTGGCCCTAGTCCCGGCCAGCTGGCCACCAACCAGGCTGTGCCCTCCCTGGAGATAAAGCGGGCCCCCCTTCCCTGCCAATGGCTGCTGGCACAGGCTCCCAGCCGTCTCTGGCTTTCTCCGTACTGTAGTAGAGATTCCCTCAGTAGCTTTTTCAGTCCTTTCTGAAATCCATGGAGAGAAGGTAGATGAGGAGACAAAACTTTAGGTAGGGATAGTCCTGTTCTGTTTGCTGAGCGTCTTGCTGGCTGCTGAGGTGGTGTTATTCTGACAGCATTAAAGTTACTGGTATCTGTGTCCTACAGAGATAGGTGGCCTTTGCCATAGCATTTGGGTTCCTGCAGTGACTCGTGGACATTCTGTGTGCTGAAGAGAGCACAGCCTTCAGTGTTCAGAGAATGGCTGTGTGGTCTGGATGTAGTTACTTTGCTTCTTGTTCCACTTCTAAACTTGAAGGGTGGAAGTCACATAGGTTGAACTCCTCAAGGCTTCTATATGGTATGATTTGTGTTTTCATTTGAGATAAAGAGATCCAGAGACTGCATTGTATTGGATTGGCTGTGCATTTGTTTGTGTATGTTTTAAGCCACGCGTATAGACAATGATATGGAAATAAGATTGTAAGGGGAACAATTAAGCTGCTAATTAAAAGATCCTTGGTCTCATTGCTGTCAGCCAGCTCAGCATGGGAGGTGACATTGTTGGGAGGGAAGGTGGTTCATTCTCATTGCTGTGTCTGTCATGTTAGGGCTCTTGGAGGTAAAGCCCATGCCCTGATGTGGGGAGTTCCTAAATGTGGGATCAGATAGACACAGCTGGGAGCACCCGAGCTCAGGCCCGAGCCGAGGGCTGTGACTGAAGAGAGGAGAAGAAGACTGGCCACACAGTGAGGAGGCTTGTTCCTTGTTCTTCCTTAAAAAAGGCTTACTCAGCTGGAGGTTTCTAGCTCTCCCGTCTCATTACTCCCACATTTATTCTCCAGTTCCAGAAATTCTGTTGAATTCATTTTGCATTTCCACACCGCCCTAGGTTCTTGCCACCAGCCTGCTTACGTTCCCACCTAGGAAGGCAGATAGGAAGCAATTTGCCTCGCTTCTTAGCTGTGTAAAGTGACAGTCCGAATTTAGAAATACAAATTTTTGTCACTGAAGCCATGTATGACCTAATAATACCACTTAAGTATGAGTTACTTTTGCATATGTTGCCTCCCAGCTTTTAGGGTCATCACAGTATGTTCAGCGTACAGATAAGTAAACTGAGTCCCAGAGGACAAGTAATCTTGACTGCTGAGCTGACACTTTACCCTAGAGTTTTGGGTTCTGTGTGGAGTCCTTTCCAGTGATTGGTGTCGCTTTTTGACACACACAGAAAAAGAAGTGGCAAACTCGGGATGGGTGGCTCTCACTGCACGTGCAGCTCCTTCTCCCGTGAGGAATAGGGGTTCCCTTTGTGTTTGGCCTTTGGCCTGGAGGGCTGTTCCCCAAAGCCCTGCTGCATGCACTCCTGGTGGTGCCAGAAATGACTTTAGCTGGACGTTTTAAAATTTTTGTTGTGATTTTCATTATTACCTTTTCTTTAAGGCAAGCAATATTAATTTTCTGTTACAATAGAGAATTAAGTCACTTAAGTCATGAGGAAATTGCGTTAAAGAAAACTAGAAGCCTGTGATGATCTGGATAGGGCAAATAGCCTTGGGGTGTACGGAAGTGGTGAAGTTTGGGAAATCTGTGGTAAATTCTTCCCTTGTAAGTTGTAAAGGCCTACCTGGGCGAGGTGGGGAGATTTCCATCCGTGTGTGACAGCTGTCACTGTTTGCATGAGTGTGCAGGGTGAGTGGACGTGTCTGGTCTGTTTGGGTCTCGGGTGCCCAGAGCGTGCCCGGCACACACAGTGCAGTTAATGAGCTCAGGCAGTTGTGGCATCCGCTGTTCTCTGTGACTCGAGTTTCAGTGCATGGAGCTTTCCTGTCCTTTAACTTCGGAAATCAATAAAATATCTATGCCTTTCTCCCCTACACAGTCCCTCTAAGTTCACGTCAAAGTCCTGTTTTTCAGTTTAATGTGGTAGTAGGGGCTGAATGCTTCTCATTCTGTTTGTTGTCCCAAAGATCAGCCATGAGAGTGCCAACCTGGTGGGCCAGCCCAGAGTTTAGTAGGTCAAGCTACAGGATTTGACTCCCCGGCTAAAAGACAGTGCGAAGGGAATCCCTTCAGGGCCTTTCCAAAACAGAGCTGAGCTGTGTTTAGCTTACTGAGGTGGGGAACTGGTTGGGGGATGGAAGATAATGGGCAGAAGGGTTGTATGTGTACATGATTCATGGAGGAGAGTCCAATTTTATAGAAACCACAGCTCAAATTAGAGAAAGCAAGCTTTTGGATTAAGATGATTCCTGTTGTGGTTGTAACATACCACAGTTTGATTTTTGTCCAGATGAAAACATTTGGTTTTCACTTCAGTAAATATTGTGGAGACATTGCCAGCTAATTCTGAAAAGTAATGAAATACGGCTTTGGCAAAGCGCAGATGCGCTCTCTACTCCCGATTCCACTTATCTGATCCAAGTTCAGATTTTTTTCCCACATTTGCTAATGCATTTGAATAATCAGGAGAGAAAATCTGCCTGTAATTTTAATAGAAAACTGTGTATACTAGATACGCTTTTATAATTTATTGGGTATACCCCTCCCCCCAACCCACACATCCTTAAACCTCTTAAGATACCTTTCATTAATGAATTCTCTGAATCTACAGAGTTTGTAAAGGAGACGTGTCATGTGATTCTTGTCAGCCTTTGTCACTGTCACGAGTGGGGCTTGTACCTTGTCTCATCCTCCACAGGGAGACTCTACCCTGAGAACAGCAGGGTGAAACTCAGATTGAGGCCTGCTGAGCCCTTTCTGAGACCCCCTTGTTTTCACATCTTAGACAGACGGTGTTTTGCAGCAGGCGGTAGGTGAGCCCCGCTGTGGAAAGGGAAGGCCGTTTTTTTAGGAAGCATTTTCAATTCGTGAACAACCTCTCTTCCGGTTCTCTTAGGCTAGTTACTTTTGTCCCTCTGTTCTCCTTTTCCTGAATGCTGGACCCACAGTGAGCTTATTAAATGTTTGCCTCGCCTGATATTTGGGGGAAAGAAATTTCCCTAATAAATTTTTTAGAGATGAAGTTTACCTCTTATGTGCCAGCATCTGTAAGTTGCAAACTATTTTTAATGACAAACACACATTTGTATTTTCAGATACTGAATATTAATATAAATTTCTGTTGACTTAGCATCAATGCGATTATGTAATATTACCATTCACCCATTCTATGAGGAATGTGGGGTAATTTTCACCAGTGATAAATAATCGAGACTTCTGTGTGTTGTTAGCATCTTAAAGTATCCTTTCGTGTGTGTGTGTGTGTGTGTGTGTGTGTGTAGCAGATTCCTCCTCCTTTAAACTTATTTATAAATTAGATGATGGTGCTTTTATCTGAGCTACGAAGAAATAAATATATCCCATATGAATGTCATAACTAGGTTTGGCTTCTCAGATGCCTTTTGTTTTCTTTTATATATTTGACGTTGTTTTATAGTTATTTTCTAGGTACTAGCATGTAACAGTCAATGTTTTTGTCGCCTTGATTGTGAGATAAGAGAGGATCTTCCTGGTTTTGTCTCAGCGAGAAGGGAAGAAGCCACTTTCGCAGTGCTCTGGCTTTCCCCGGCCTGGCCTGCTAGCCCGGCCTCCCCTTCCTCTGCAGACACACACGCTGCAGTGGGCTCAGTGGGGTGTGCCATGGCTGCACGGTGACAGCTTTGGAATCTGTAGGGTCTGTTCGCTTCAGTTTGACTACAGATATGAGGGGGCTCATTCAAGTTCTGGCCTGTTCTTCTGCGGAGGAGCTCATGGTTCATGAGGCCACTCCTGGTAGACAGGTTATGGATGGGCAGTGGCTTCTTGAATGAAAGCTGGGAGGGGAGTAAACCATATCTCGGCAGAGTGTTGTTCCTCATGAGTGGCACCTGCCAAGGGGAGGAATGGGTGCCAGCCTAGTATTCGACCTCAGGGCCGTCAGTAGGTAACTCAGCTCCCCACCTGAAGTTCGTTATTGCCGAGCAGTGAGATCTTTCTCCTCCCCGTACCCCGAGTTCTCCTCCCCGTACCCCGAGTTCTCCTCCCCTCGTTGTGTTAGCCTCTCCATTCCGCCTCTGGCTTAAGAACCCTTCATTCTGTTTCTTTGTTGGTGCTTTGCCTTTAGGTCCAGACCAATATGTCAATTACCTAAACAGAACCCAAATCACCTTTTAGTGGAAGGCAATCTGCTTTTGTCCGCTATGCCCCCATACTTGGAAGAAATTGTGTCCTTTCTGACTAGGGAGCCAGTTCTATCAGAAGGACTTTGTATTCTTCTAAGTTTAGGTTGAAGAGCAAATTCCTCAGAACTCCTATTTTTTACTAGTCATTTGTCTCATATTTTATTTTATTGACTTTTTAAAAAAACTTTATTGATTTTAGAAAGGAAGGCAGAGAGAGAGAGAGAGAGAGAGAGAGAGAGAGAGAGAGAGAGAAATTGATTGATTTGTTGTTCTGCTTATTTCTGCACTCATTGGTTGCTTCTTGTATGTGCCCTGACTGGGGACTGAACCTTGAAACCTTGGTGTATCAGGGCGATTCTTTAACCAACTGACCTGCCTGGCTGTGGCTTGTCTTCTCTCTTATATTTCTGTTATATTATCCTCTGCCCTTCTTCTAGAATACCTACCCGCTTACTTCAGCTTATTTATATTTATTGAGAAGCTGTTAAGCACGTCCATTTATAAGATTGTTTTCTACTTTTGTTGAAGTCACCATGTACACTTTCTTTAGGATGTTAATGAAACTTGGATACCGAATTGAGCTTCTAGACATTTTCTCCATTTTAGTTCTTGGGAATATAAACTTCATGTTCCCCCCACTCTCCCCAAATCTTTTTTATTTTTTTTTATTTTTTATTTTTTATTTTTTTTTAATATATTTTATTGATTATACTATTACAGTTGTCCCATCTCCTCCCCCCACCCCCCTCCCTGCACACCCCTTACCCCCACACTCCCCCTCTTTAGTTCATGTCCATGGGTCATATATATGAG
>VMDR010000621.1:0-68167 GCA_007922815.1 Macrotus californicus
GGGGTGGGAAGATGGGACAACTGTAATAGCATAATCAATAAAATATGTTAAAAAAAATACTATCACCAATCTGATATTTATCTCCATTGTCATGCCACTCCAGCCATTACTAACAAAAATACTTATGGCTATATTTTATGGAACACAGATGATCATCAACTAGAAGGCTCTGATATGCTTGCCAAGTACAGTGAGGCTGGTCAAAGATCGCAGCATGGAAGAAATTCAGGATGCAGAGATGGAGTTATTTTTGTTCACATCTACATCTATACAAGCTGACACATGGCACTGCGCAAGTTTAAGGTGTACAGCATAATGACTTGACTTACATGTATCATGAAATGATTATCACAATAGGTTTTAGTTAATGTCCACCAGCTCATACAGATACCAAAAAAAGTTTTTTCTTTGTAAGGAGAACTCTTAGGATTTACTCTCTTAACAATTTTCAAATCTACTAGACAGCAGTGTTAACTATAGTCATCATAGTGTACATCACACCCCCAGTACTTATTTATCTACAACTGAAGTCTGTACCTTTTATTTTTTATTCTATTACAGTTGTTCCAACTTTTTTTCCCTTTTGCCTCCCTCCACCCAGCCCACTCCTCTCTCCCACCATCAGTCCCCTCTCCACTGTCCATATCCATGAGTCATTCATACATGTTCTTTGACTAGTCCCTCCTCCTTCCTTCCACCATTCTTCCCCCCCCACCATTCCCCTTCTGCATCTGTCTGTTCCATGTCTCTGGTTCTATTTTTCTCCTTACTTTGTTTTGTTTATTAGATTCCAGTTATAAGTGAGATCATACAATATTTGTCTTTCACCAACTGGCTTATTTCACTTAGCAGAATAGTCTCCAGTTCCATCTATGCTGTATATCATGCTGTTACAAAAGGTAGGAGTCCTTCTTTCCTTCTGCTGTGTAGTATTCCATTGTGTAAATGTACCACAGTTTTTTGATCCATTCATCTACTGATGGGCACTTAGGTTGTTTCCAACACTTGGCTATTGTAAATAGTGCCAATATGAACATAGAGGTGCATAAGTTCTTTTGAATTGGTGTTTCAGGATTCTTAGGGTATCACTGGGTTATAAGCAGTTCCATTTTTTTTTCCAAGGAAATTCCATACTGTTTTCCACAGTGGCTGCATCAGTCTGCATTCCCACCAACAGTGTACTGGGGTTCCTTTTTCCCCATCCTTGCCAGCACTTGTTTGTTGATTTATTAATGACAGCCATTTTGATAGGTGTGAGGTGATATCTCATTGTGGTTTCAATTTGCATGTCTCTGATGGCTAGTGATGTTGAGCATTTTTTCATGTCTATGGGCCATCTCTATGTCCTCCTTGGAAAAGTGTCAATTCAGGTCCTTTGCCCATTTTGTAATTGGATTGTTTGTCTCCCTGGTGTTGAGTCATATGAGTTCTTTATATATTTTGAAGGTTAAATTCTTGTCTGATATATCATTGGCAAACATGTTCCCCCATACAGTCGGTTCCCTTTCTACTTTGAAGATGGTTTCTTTAGCCATGCCAAAACTTTTTAATTTGATAATAGTCCCATTTGTTTATTTTTTCCTTTATTTCCCTTGCCCTAGGAAATATATCAGCAAAAATATTGCTACATGGGATATCTGAAATTTTATTGCCTATGCTTTCCACTAGCACTTTTATGGTATCATGACTTATATTTAAGTCATTTATCCATTTTGAGTTTATTGGCAGTTTGTACCTTCAACCACCTCCAACCAATTCCCCTACTCCCAACCCTTGCCTGTGATAACCACAAATCTGATCTCTTTTTATATGACTTTGGTAATTTTTTTAGAGACCACATATAAGTGAGATCGTACAGTAATTTTCTTTCTCTGTCTGACTTATTTCACTTAGCATAACGTCCTCCAGGTCCACCCATGTTATCACAAATGGCAGAACTTCCATCTTTTTATAGTTGAATTGTGTCTCTTTTTTTAAAAAGATTTTATTTATTTATTTTAGAGAGAGGGGAAGGGAGGGATAAAGTGAGGGAGAGAAACACAGATGTAAGAAACATTGATTGGTTGCTTCTCATACACACCCCAACCAGGAAGGAGCCTGCAACCCATCCATTTGCCCTGACCAGGATCGAACCAGCAACCTTTATGGGATGACACCCAACCAACTGAGCTACACCAGTCAGGGCAATACGTATACCACGTTTCTTTATCCGCTTACCGTGGATGGCTACTTAGGTTGTTTCCACGTCTTAGCTATTGTAGATAGTGCTGCTATGAACATGGGGCTGCAGATATCTCATAAATACAATTCCTTTTTTTCCAGGAAGAAAATCCCATATTCCCAGAAGTGAAATTGCTGGATCATATGGTAGCTCTACTTCTAGTTTTTTAAGGACCCTCCATACTATTTCCTGTAGTAGCTGTACAAGGCTGTACAAGGGTGCAAACACTGGAAGATATGGTTTATTGGGGGCCACCAAAGTAACTACCACAGAATAGTTCTATTCCTTCCCAAGTGTCCTGTACCTATGTAATTGTCATCATCTCTAACAGTACTGATCTTTTCATGTAACCAAAAAAGCTTGTTTACAATAGTATCCAACATGTGATTAATACATCACACTCCTAATTATTACTAAATTTATAGTCTATTTCTTTGCCTCCTATTTTTACTATTTGTCAGCTATGTTCATAACCATCCTAAAATAGCAATGATTGAAATCACTTCAAGCTATTGTATCTTTCTCAAACTGTACTGTACTTTGTCATTCAAAAAGCACTGTAGGGTGACTATGTAGTTGAAAGAGTTCGTAGGGGTTCAAATATAATCAGCTTTCACCTTTCTGAGCTGCAGCTTTCTCTTCTTTGGAGAAAAGTAACTTCCCCTCATATATCTTTAGGAATGCTATCAACTTCAAGAAACAAAACACCCAAGCAACAGAGACATAAGAGTAAAGACTTTTAATTACTTTACACAACAAAATCTAGAGATGCGTCGTTTCCAGCTTGATGCAGCAGCCCAATGACATCACATCATCAAGTATGCAGAGGTTTTCTATCTTTCCATACAACCATCTTCAACACCTTAGCTTTTCATCTTCACACTTGTCACCTTAAGATGACAAGATGGTCCTCACACAACCCCACTAAGGAAGGAAAAAGGGAAAGATGGAGTCTCCTCTTAAAGCTTTGTCCTTTATCTGAGAGCTAATTTTTTACTAGAAGCTGCCTTTCTTCAATTTCTGTCAGACTCCAGACTACCCTCAAATTTCACTGGATCTGTGAGTACAGTATCATCTAGCAGTAAGAATCAAACATCACTGGGCAGGAAAAAAACCCACGCCAAGCAGAGCCAAAACTGTCCTAAGGCTTTGGACACGTAGGAAAACTCCCCAGTTTATGGCCGCTTAGGTGGCTCTTAACTTAAATCTAAAAACACTCTCTGCAGGATCTTGTAAATACGGACCTTTGCGTCTTCTTACCCACTTCAAACATGGCCACCAAGCCTCCTTTACCACCTGGATCACGGCGACAGCGCAGGCTTCATGCCCATTGCCAAAAGGGCCGCCTCCCGCGAGAGTGCGGTTCTGACTGCGCAGGCGCGAATGGAAGTCCTCTTCCCGTCAAAATGGCGGTGGTATTCTTGTGCGGGCGCCGGGAGCTTCTCCGCCTGCTGCGGCCCCATTGTCAGGTAAGGCTGCGCCTGGGCTGAACGTCGAGATCCTGCCCTGTCCCTGCGACCCCAGCCAGGGGCCCCTCATTCTGCAGTCGTGAGCACACGCTTACCTGCTCACCGAGACCTGCGTCCCATGACCTCGGGTCCCGTGAGGACGCAGAAGGGTTACCTTCTTCGACCCCGCGGGCTCAGCGGCCTCGTATCTCTCTCTGTCCGTTCCCGGAACAGGCTTCACTCCTGCCGAGGAAACGTCAGCCTCCACTTTTGGGCCCCGGGGTGGGCCTGCGGTAGGTGAGATGCAGGACTCGGCGGGCCTTCGGGCCAGCCGTCTGCGCGTGGAGAGTTACAGTGCCCTCACCTGTGGTAGCGGGCTGCCTGCTTCTTGCGGAGGAGCGGGCGGGAAGAATGAGCGTAACGCGCGACTTAACTCTCCATAAAAGAGCTTCATCCTCCTTT
The DNA here is from genome assembly GCA_007922815.1 of Macrotus californicus. NCBI lineage: Eukaryota > Metazoa > Chordata > Mammalia > Chiroptera > Phyllostomidae > Macrotus > Macrotus californicus. The sequence continues at coordinate 4,132 of VMDR010000621.1, forward strand.
TCTGCGCGCAGTTCCACAGCGTCGCAGGGCCCTCGCAGTTGCCCCGGAAACCGCGGACCGCGGGGTTCCTATTCCCAGCCGGCGGGTGCCGCGGGCGCCCACGCTACGCCCTCCTCGCGGCCCCTTGCCCCCGTGGCTTCAGTATCTCTGCGATCTCGTTTGCAGACGCCCAGGTAAGACGCCTTTTGTCCCTGCACTGTTAGAAGCGGTGCTTCTTGGTTGATTTTTTGTTTTTATTTTGTTTCGATTAGGGGGAAGTGGAATGTGGGGGAGAATTCTTGTCCACACTCCATACAGTTCCCCAGAATGCTAGCATCTCTGCTTGGAATAGATTTTCAGATCAGTGGGAATGATTGAGGAGAGATTTCTGTTATAGACGTACCATTGTTTCCAGAGTGAGGCCAAGCCACTGATGGTGATAGGAAATGTGATTCCAGGCGTGTGTGTATTAGAAAAATTGTAACTTCCACATCATTTACCTGATTTCATGGCTATCGATATTTCTTAGGATGAGGCCAAGTAGATATTTTGTCTTCAAAACTGCGTTGTTTTAAGGAAAATTATGAATATAACAGTTTGAGTGTCTGCATGCCAGTGACACTCAAATGACTGATGTGTGGAAAACACTGATACAAGAAGTAACTTTAATGAAGTCTTACTATAAATAAGTGAGTTATTTTCCTCCCTTGGGGGCAAAATAAAATGTCCTTTTTAAGAGTTGAGTTCTGTGGATATGGAAGCTAACCTGGGAGAACGAGAAGTAGGGAGTCAAGGGAACAACCCAATACTGGTTATCATAAGGGGACCCTCAATTTCTGTGTCCCATACTGAATATTATACATTGCTTCCTTCTGCTGCACAGGTTCAGGCCCCTCCGGTCATTCCTGCAACTCCCTCACCCACAGCAATAACTGAAGTGGCTTCTGGAGAGACTGCAGATGTAGTCCAAGCTGCTGCAGAACAGAGCTTCAGTGAACTAGGGCTGGGGTCATACACCCCAGTGGGATTGATCCAGAACCTACTGGAATTTCTGCATGTTAACCTAGGCCTACCTTGGTGGGGGGCCATTGCTGCATGTAAGAGGAATCCTGGACAAGGGTGAAAGAAATGGGCAATTAGGGACAGAACTTTAAAGAATGCCATTTTGTGAGGGCGGCAGGAAACAGGTGCAGAAGATTAAGGGGTCAGAAAAAAACATGATTCAAATGAGGGATAAACGGTCATTATACATAGATGCACTCTACCTGTATTTCCTAAAGGACATCTGCAATTCAAAAAAATGTAAATATTTGAATGTGAGCATGGGGTTAGAGAAAGGGGACCTTGTTAACAATGATGAAGCTGCCCTGGGTTAGGAGTGGAGGTCTGATCAAGCACTTCAACCCAAAATTGGGAAGACACTCACTCACATTGCTCCTCTTATAGGCTAAACTGTGCTCCAGATTCTGTGTCTTCCTACTCCTTGCTCCAGCAATCATCCCTTATCTCCCTGTCTTCGGCTCCTCTTTTTACTGCCCTAGTCTGAACACAGAAATGCTCAAGCATATCGTGTGCTTCTTGCAGGAAAATCTTTTCCCTTTATCCTTAGTTCATCTTTATTCTTTCTCCTTCCTTTCACAGCTGTGGTTTTTTTGGTTTTTTCTTTTCTTTTTTAGTTCTCACCAGAGGATACTTTTTCAATGCTTTTAGAGAGAAGAAGGGGGGAGAGAGAGAAACATCAATTGGTTGCCTTCTGCACGCACCCAGACGTGGGGTTGTACGTGCCTGGACCAGGGTTCAAACCTACAACCTGTGTGTGAGCCCTGGCCGGGAATCAAACCTGCAACCTCTCAGTTAAGCTAAGGGATGGATGATGCCCCAACCACCTGAGCCACACCAGCCATGGCTCATAGCTGTTATTTAAAGGAGTATTCTGTATCCAGTGGATTTGCTTCTTTTCTTTCCACTCTTTGACCCTCAGCAATCTAACTTTCACTAATACCACTTTATTCTAACTGCCAGTCACATCATTGCTAAATCTACTTTTCTTTTTATACTTCATCTTTCTGTGTTAAACACTAGATTTTGAAATATATTCTTGGCTTTTATGAGTCTTTTCTGATTTTCTTCCTATCTTTTTCTTTTAAAGAAACATTGATTGGTTGCCTCTGGTATGTGCCTAGACTGGCGATCATACCTGCAACCTAGGTATGTACCATGCCTGGGAATCAAACCTGTAACCTTTTGGTTACAGGATGATGCTCTAGCCAACTGAGCCACACCAGCCAGGGCTCTTCCTGTCTTTCTGACCACACTTTCCCATCTCCATTGCCCAGTACCCTACCTACCCCAGAAAACCAGCGCAGGTATTCTGGGTTCTATCCTTTGCTCCCCTCTTTCCAGTGCACACCACCCATCATAATGTTGGTAAAGCCAAACCTGTATCTCCTCTAAGCCCCCATCTCTTTTTAGCCTACGCCCACTTGTCTGTAGATACCATAAATTAAATAAATATTTGTTGGAATGGACAGGAAATGTGAAGTGTAATAAAAGAAGTAGAAAAGTGCCCTGGCTGGTGTGCACAGTGGATTGAATAGCGGCCTGTGAACCAAAGTGTTCAATTCCCAGTCATGGCACATGCCTGGGTTGTGGGCCAGGTCCCTAGTAGGGGGCGTGCAAGAGGCAACCATACATTGATGTTTCTCTCCCTCTCTTCCTTTCCCTCTGTCTAAAAATAAATAAAATCTTAGGGGGGGAGAAATAAGAAGGAGCTTAAGCAGTAGGACACCATATTACCTCCTGTTTTAGAGGTTTCTGAGTCAGCAGCTTTCAAAATTTATACCCAGGAACCTGAGAGTTCTATAAGGGTACCTCTGAGCAGGGCAAAGGCCAGAGCTTAAACAACCCTATAGCCAGATTATCCCCTCTCCTAGGGCAGCTTAACTATTATGTATATTAGGACTACACTTAGAGTTGAGGGGATGAAGAATGTTCCGTTGATGATAGAGAAGTTTGCAAACCATTGATCTAGAAAAGTAGCTTCCGTCACCTTTTGTTCAAGGAAACAAACAAGATTCCTGGTTAATTGCTTAGAGAGATTAATAGACTGTTGTGATGGTAAAGCAGAGGACTGAGCCTTGAAGGAACTAACTCATACTCCTACCCTTTGTTTTGGGGCCCCTTGGGTATGAGTCACAGTGTGGGAAAAACTAGAATAAGAGAGACCCTTTCAGTGAGAATGTAAAAATTTTCAACCTTCTAGCTGCAGAACTGCTTTAATTTTACTCCAATCCTAGTGTGTATTTTCCAGGTACAGTCTTTGCCCGCTGCCTGGTGTTTCCTCTCATTGTGAAGGGCCAACGAGAGGCAGCCAAAATCCACAACCACTTGCCAGAGATCCAGAAGTTTTCCACTCGAGTCAGAGAGGCCAAGTTGGCAGGAGACCATGCTGAGTGTAAGTCAATTGCAGAACAAGTGTGGGGGAGAAGCACATTTACACTTTTCCTGACATTTCTGCTGAAGGAAAGGAACAATCTACGTCAGGAGTTGCCACTGTTGGGCAGGTCCTAAAGATTTGCCTGCTTCTTGGGCCATTAGGTGACTGGCCAGGGTCAGTTAGAAATGTCATGGGCCAGATGAGGAGGATGGTCACCTCCACCAGTGTAACTGTCTGCCCAGCCACTAACCTCCCGCACTTCACAGTTTACAGGGCCTCCTCAGAGATGGTATTGTATCAGAAAAAGCATGACATTAAACTCTTCAAACCTCTCATTCTACCTCTGACTCAGGTAAGCAAAAACATTTACATTCTCATTTTATTCTGAACCTTCTGTTTCAGATTACCTTGTTTCCCATGCCCTAGACCCCCCCAAAAGCAGGTGGTGTTAATATTATACATGATTTTCAGTAATGGAGTAACGAAAATGTCCCCTCTGATGAGGGGTCCTGACACTGTTTATCCTGTGTAACAGGCACCGATCTTTATCTCCTTCTTCATTGCCTTGAGAGAAATGGCCAGCCTTCCTGTGCCCAGCCTACAGACAGGTGGCCTCTGGTGGTTCCAGGATCTCACACTATCTGACCCCACCTACATATTACCACTGGTAGTCACTGCTACAATGTGGGGTGTCCTTGAGGTAAGCCCACGTTGGCCAAATGCCAAGTCTGCAAAGTGAACTGGGATTAGGGCTAAAGTAGTTTCTCCCTAGAGAAGTAAGAGTGGATGAGTAATAAATCTGACCCATAGTCACTAAAATTGCTACTCTTCCTCTGCCTTATTTTTTTTCAGCTAGGTGCTGATACTGGTGTGCAAAGTGCTGACCTTCAGTGGATGAGAAACGTTATGAGGGTGATGCCCCTGGCGGTCTTGCCCATAACGGTGCACTTTCCCTCGGTGGGTAATGACTTCCAGGCTGGCTCCACGTCCTTCCAGCTAGCCCAGCCAGCGCCCAGCAGGCTGACCAGGGATGCAGCTTCTGAGCACCTTCTCTTCCTTCTCTTCCAGGCCGTGTTCGTGTATTGGTTCTCTTCAAACATGTTCTCCCTGGTCCAGGTGGCTTGCCTCCGGATTCCAGCTGTACGCACTGCACTTAAAATCCCCCAGCGTGTTGTGCATGACTCCAGCAAATTACCTCCACGAGAAAACTTCCTAAAGAGCTTCAAAAAAGGTAAGGGCCTGTCCTCTGCGAGTTAGGACTGGGAGGAAGTGGTCTAAAAACGGGTATGAGGTCAACTGTCTTACTCTTCTTTATGTAGGCTGGAAGAATGCTGAAATCACCTATCAGCTACAAGAGCGTGAACGGCGCATGCAGAATCACTTGGAGCTAGCAGCCAGGGGTAAATAATCCTTTCAGGCTAAATTCTGTCATTGTTTCTCCCTTTCCTTTGTTCATGAGCTTCTCTTCTTCCCCCAGGTCCCTTACGACAGACCTTCACCCACAACCCTTTGCTACAACATGGGAAAAATCCCCCTCCCAACACCTCTAACAGCACCTCCGACAAACCAAAGTCAAAGCAGCCCTGGCATGACACACTTGGCTGAATTGTTACTTGCTCGTACTGACGTTAACTCTGCCTCTCTAAAGACTGGGTCTTGGAACAAGATTTGACGTTGGGTCTTTGCCCCAGACTTAGAAATTGTGGGACATGGAGATGTTCGTTTTAAAAGTGGATTCCACTATAAACTCTGACATCCAAGTTAAAGAGTACTGGGAAGCCAAGTGATCTTCCCATCCACAGAATTAGTAAACCTCTGTACTGTATGTTGCTTCCTGGTACTTATTAAACGGAGAACTGGATTGTGTACTCCATAAGTTAAAGAATCGATCAGTGGTGATTGCTCTTGATGGCCCATGCTCTTTGGAAGGGTCTCAGTGTAGTGGCCTGGTGTTAAGAGCTTAGACCCCCCACCCACAGATGTGGTGTTCAGCCACATGTACCTAGCAGTCAGAGGGATGCCTGATGAGTTAACATTATGCCTAAGTAGAGTAACCATGTTTATTTGCCCCAACGTTACTTCTAAAACATCCTTCAAGGATGTGCTCAAATTCAGAGTGGTGATTTCTATCTAACAACCATAACATTTCGCTGCAGCAGCTTAGGTGTAGAGATTAGTTGCATCAGCCTTGAGCAACTAGCTTGAGAGGAAAGAAATACTTGGATGCTTTCAAGCATTAGATTGTTTTTAGTCTCCCTACCAGGCTAATAGGAACTGCCCCAGAGACTATATAAAATGAAGTCACTCAAAGCTTAGGAACATAACCCTTTTATTGTCCAGCACCTATATAGTTCCATATCTCTCTAAAGGAGACAGGAAGTTCGGAGCATTATTGGCTCTTTTAAAGGAAATGAGTGGGTAGGCACACCCAGGGTTGAGTGAATATTTAACACATGGGAATGTGCTACTGGAACATAAAAGCCCACACCTGACATGCTCCCAACACGGTCTGGTTTAGCATCCCTTTTTAAAAATCTGGAACAATATGTAGCAAAACAAATAAATTACAGTCCATCCCTCAAAAACCAAGTTCAAATGTTGAAGCTGCCTAGACCAGGCTTCTGGAAGATGCCTCCAAAGTAAGCTTTCCTTTTCAACTTCCTTGGCTCTGGCCAGGAGAAGACAAGAGGCCCCTGCTTTTCACCACTCAGGATTCTGGATGTTACTTAGTTAGACTTGGGATCTTGCTTGGGCATCTTTCCTTCATCTTCCAAATCCATCTCTGCAGCAACTGACATACATAGGACCTGGAGGTGCCATGTGACAGATGCTACAAAGAGAAGATTGAGTCAAAACTCAGAAGAGGTCAACTGGACTGAGTTCAAGTGGCACTGAATGGGGTTGGGCCTAAGGAGACAATTCAGTTAAGCCTTAAGGTTAACAACAGGAAGAGGCTATGTCTAAGGTGACTGGGGACAAGATTTGCAGAAAAGGCAAAAATAAAGGGGGGGAAGGGTGGCATTAGTGAAGTCAACCAGTCAACCTACGGATCCCAATCTTACCCACAATCCTTCGGAGGCAATGAGGTCGTTTTTGTTCTGGCACTCTGATGATGAAGAAGTAAAAGGGCAAGCCTGAGAGGGCGATGCCGATGCCAATGAGGGAGTTGATGGTATCACTGTAAAGTGGAACAGCCACCAGGAAGAGGGTGCAGCAGCAGAAGACAATGGGGAAGAAGAGGCTGAGCTAAGGCACAGAAGAAACAACTAGAAGTTAAGACAGTTCAGGATTGACAGCCAAAATAACCCACCTCCAATGAAGATCAGAGCACTGAGCTGCCTTCCCATCCCCTTCATCTCAGCACACAGCCACCAAAGGTCTGAATAAACCATCTTGTAAGAATCCCCAGAACAGATGGTGCAGGTAGGTTGGAGGTGAATTACCTTGAGGGAACGAGGTCGATCGGGCTCCTTCCAGCGCAGATAAAGCTGACCCACAATTGAGAGCCCCACAAAGAACCAGTAGCTGAAGCTGTAGTAGTTAATGAGCTGGAAGATGTCCTCTACACACAAGTAGACTAATGCCATGATACCCTGTAAGCACAAGTCAGCTCCTCAGGTCCTTTGTTACTCAAGGATTTTCACTCCCCTTTACCAAATCCCTCCTCCTAAGTCCTCGGTCTCCCCGTCTGTGCTTTTCTGTTTGTACCCTCTTTAGCACCTGAGTTTCAATACCTCATTCCTTTTCTCTTGAGTTGGTCAAAAAGTGTTTAGTCTTTTCTGTAAAACACATTTTTCATTTTCACCAGTAACTTTATTAATTTGGATATTTTGAGTATGTCCACTATCTCCTGCTATTAGCTTCCGGTGGGTAGAGGCCAGGGGTGCTGCCAAACATCTTCCAGTGCATAAGAGAGCCCCACAGCAAAGAATTATTTGGCCAAAATGTCAATAGTACCAAGAAACTGCAAACCACCTTTGATGTGTTCAGTCAGTCACAGCAACTTCTCCATACACTGTACAAATCTTTTTTTGTGTTTCAGTTGTGTTTTTACCTTTCTTGAAATAACAAAGCATGACGTGCCAGAAATGTTGCGCATCTTCTATCTTCAATATTAAAATGGCTGCACAAAAATTCACCAATTTTGATGTTTCTTTTTAAATGCACACTGATATGACAGCTGTCAAAGTACAATCTAACAAAACTGTTTCAAATGAAGTTAAATATAACTAAGCACTACTAGAGCCATCTTACAGAAAAAACTAAACGAACGTTTTGGCCAACCTGATATTAAGTCAGTAGCCTCTGGGTGGGGGGTTTTGGTGCATTCTTAAAGCCTTTTCCAAGTTAACCCCGTATAAAGCAGAGCTCAAAACAATTCCTCAAAAATGTTGCCTAAGAGCCTCCCTGTAATGGCTCCAACCTACATTTAACTCCACACTGCTTTGCCTCAGAAGTTTCTGATGCTGTTCCCTTAACCTCAAGCCTATCTCTCCTGTTTGCAACCCTAATTAAAAACCTACTTTGAATGCACTCAATCAGAAGTCTTTTCTCACTCACCCTCTCCCCCCATGGAAGGAAGTGATAGTTTCTTTGCTTAAGTACATCACTCAATACTGTGGCAGTATTACAATGTAGCCTATGTGTTTTATGCCTTATCCTGAACAAGAGGCGGTTACCGTTCCTTAGAGAAGGTAAATTCTCTCCTCTAAGGGCTACTGCAGTGGTTAGCACAGTGTCTTGCCCACAGTGGATGTTCTGTCAGTAGTTTTTCCATTAGAATCTCTGAGCTTTCAGGAACCAGGACAGTTGTGTCTGCTGTTCCTTGTTTCCCCCACCCTCTGGCTTTCAGCCTCATCCTGGGGATCACTTACGTTGAAGAGCAGAGCAGGCACTGGGGTGAACCGCGCAACATGAACCATGCTGATGGCATCAGGGAGATGGCCTTCTCTTGAGCCCACAAAGAAAAGCCTATTTTGAGTAAGAGAGGAGAAGCTGAGAAACTTGTGGGACAACAGGTATGGCCTAGTTTATGTGACACACAGCCCTCCCTCTGCCATCCCCTCCAAAAGAGTTTTGATATTGTGGGGTGGAGTTCAGGATTGAAATTAGTAGGAACTAGAGGCTGCTGGCGGAAACAAGAGCAAAGAAGTTGCAAATGACATTTGAGGAGCACAGTGACTGAAGTCCGGGTCCTGTAAGCCTTACCTCCCCCTCCCATAGCTTTCAAAATACCTGCCAGTAAAAGATACTCCTCATACCTAGAAGCAGCCACGATGGAGGCATTGAGGCCACCAAAGCAGGATAATGCAACCGCCAGTGGAATTGTCCAGTTGAATATTCCAAAAATCTGATCTGCAAAAGTCTAAGGAAAAGAGTCATTAGGGATGAAAGGCGTAAACAGCCATGCCCCCAGATTCCCACTACTTGGAACCCAACCTTTCCACGACAGTGGTAACAGGACCTCCCTACAAGTCCTGTGTCCCAGTAGTTTTTCAAGGACTATCCCTTTTCTGGGGCTTTCAAGAGCAGCACTATACCTGGAAGCCCACAAACACCCCCAGCCTTCTGCTAGTGCAGATCATTTACCACGGCAACAGCATCACTGGCCAAGATGTCCCTCATGTCCAACACGGTGTAATAGGCCACATTGGTCAAGATATAGATGCTCGTGACAATGGGCATGGAAATGGCAATGGAGAGGGGCAGATTCCTACAGCCAAATAGAAGAACAGATACATTAGTCCCACAGTCGCATCCCTATCTCTCCTTTAATCCTTAGACTCTGTCACACTTGGATCATTTCCCCAGTGCCTTTGCCTTTGTTGCCTAGGATAGTGACTTATGCTTTGAACTCTTAAGAACTAAAGGGCATGGAGGGAAAGGGATGTTGCATTTGGAGAAAGGGCTACTATGCAAAAAAAAAAGTATGTCACATCATAATAGCAAAGGAAGATGGGAAGTTGGTTGGGTTTTTTTACATCCAAGGATTCTCTAAAATTGTGAACATTGAAAAAAATGTACATATTGAACAATTTGTCTTAAGGTTGAGAAATATTGTACAAGAAGAAACTATGGAGGCAAATTGTAAAATCTCACATCACCAGAGAATAAGATAGTCCCTCAGTAGGAAGAACAATGTGTATCTGAACAAGCAACCTGGGAAATATGCCCACTGTACCCCCTACTCAGAGAAGCTGGAGTACCATCCTGACCTGTGACCAAGAGAAAAATGCAAAGACCTCTCAAGGTCTCTCTAGCCAGTGGTGTGCAACCTGGGGCATGCAGTCCAGGATGACTGTGAATGTGGCCCAACACAAAATTGTAAATTTACTTAAAACATGAGATGTTTTGTGATTATATGTCACGATGTATTTAATGGCCCAAGACAACTCCTTCCAGTGTGGCAGAGAGATGCAACAAGGTTGAACACCCCTGCCCCAAATGAAGCCAGGATCTTTGTAGCACCTCACAGTGAGACTCGGGGAACGAGGTGGAAGAAATACTCTCAAGTCATTCAGCTTCTGTCCAATAGGTGGAAGCACCACCCAGGCCTCCATCTTGCTTCTATTATCCTCCCCCACCAAGGATGCCACACTGGAAGTGTACCAGGAGTATTTGTTTCTCAAAGCCAAAAAAAATATTCTTTTGGCTAAAAATGTACAGAAATCCCACTCCCTGGTAAATCTAAGTTCCCAGAATCATTGAATTTCAGAGCCAGAAAAGGCTTTGGAGATCATATAATTCAACCCCCTGTATTAGAGATAAGGAAGCAGACAGATGGACTTCCTCAAGGTCATCCAACAAAACAGTGGAAAGAGAGGCTGCAGACCCTTTGAATCCCTGTCCAGTGCTCTTCACTCTGCAGGACTAGAAGGTTATTTAGAGTAACAACGGTGAGGTGATACCTTTGAATTAAAAAAAAATAAAAAATAAAAAGACTATACCAGTATCATTTTGAGAAACAAAGGGAAGGTTTCCAGGAATCAATGAGCTTAGTTCTCTATGTGGGGATGAGGGTGGGTGAGAGACCTGTCAAGGACAATCTTTGTATTAGAAGCATACATGACCACAACCTGGCAAATATTAGGTACAATCTGCCTTAATATAGGGATGAATCAGCAAATGTAAGAAGGCCCTTTTTAATTTTGGAAAAGGCACTTTAAAACAAATTTTTTTAAACATACACAGGAAAGTTCACATCTCAGCTGTCACTGTGATCATGGACAAGTTACGTTTCTGGACCTCAGGCCTCCCATCGGTTAAAATGGAGCTGAGAAAAGCCTAGCTCAGTGGTTGTGGTGTGCTGTCCAGCACGCAGTGGAAGCACCGTAAATGACGGCCGTCATGACTGCCATGGAAAGTTGGTGAGGTACCTACCTCTCAGGATTCTTGATCTCTTCAGTGACATAGTTGAGGGTGTCCCAGCCGGAGTAGGAGAACAGAGCTGAGTACAGTGCCAGGGCAATGTCACCCATTACATATGATGAACCCTCAAAGGAATTCTCAAAGTGATTCGAGGCTCCTGGAACCCAGAGAACATGGGAAGGCAGGGTTAGTGACCTACTCCCCAACTTCAAAGTGATCCAGAAAAGGAGTGGAAGAATATGGCTAACAGCAGGTGAGTGGCTTAGAACACCTTTGGCAGCAAGGGGTCAGTGAAGGAGCAGGGAACAGAAAAGACATCTACAGTGATGAGCCATTACAGTGCACAGCATGGGGATCCTGACAGGAAGGTCCCAGTGTGGCTTCCTAGGAGCAGAAGGGCTAGAGAACAGAAGTGATGCGGTTCTGTCCTGCTCCCTTTCTAACTCCACACTGAGCTGACACAGGGTGGAGGAAGGTCAGGACTCTGTATGCCCAGGTCAACAGAGTAGTTGTAGAGGAGGTGTTCAGACATGGAACGAGAGGAGTGGGTACAAGGGGTTCATTTCTACCATAGACACAGCACTGGGCTTCACAGCCGGCAAAAGCCATCTCCCAGTGAATGGCTGGCAGCCCTTTTGCCAAGATCATTCCCTTCTGGGAAGCAGCACACATAGAGAAGGTGAAGGACAGGCTTTAGGGTCAGTAACTGGGTACAGGTTTCAGCTCCACTACTTAACAGCTAGGGTCTTAGGCAAGATACTTAATTCTGCAGATTGAGTTTTCTCGTCTATAAAATGGGAATAATAGGACCTACCAAGTTAGATAATGCACAAATGGTACTTAGAGGAATGTGACTCACAGAAAATGCTTAACAAATAAATTATGACATGACTATTTCTTACCCTGGCCAAGTCTAACGATGCCTGCGATGATGACGGCGATCAGAGCCAACACTTTAGCGTAGGTGAAAATATCCTGCACCATCGTTCCCCACTTGACATAGGCACAGTTAATGAAGGTTAAGAGACCTGAAAGAAAAATAATACTGATTGATAACCGACTGTACTATCCAGAAGGCCTTAGACTTCCAGGCAATTTTTCCAGTACCAGTCACCAAATAGACCTTTGGCCAGAGACAACTGTTGGGCTCAGACCTGTGCTGCCCAGGACGTCCTCGCCAGCAGCATGTAAAGGAACTTGCTGAGCGCCTGTGTACATAGCAGCACACACAGACACACACCCCCTCAGCAGGATGACAAACAGGCGACACAAAGTGACTGGATTTGCTCACATACAAAAATGCTCACAGCAGGGGGAGGCGGCTTAGCTCTAGGGAATTAGGATGTGTTAAGGCTATTGTCTGAAAAGCCACGGTTTCTCCTCCCTCTCCACCCTCCTACCCGCTGAGCGGGGCTCTAGGACCCAGCAGTCTGATGCCGTGGTATTACTATTAACCTTGATGAGTGCTGTTATAACTTATCCAATGTCTGGGCCAGCAGGTCAGGACATGTGGCCAAGGATTAGGATGGAGGCCAGACTTCCTGCTACGGCCTGCCAGCTCAGCTGCTTGTTTTTGTGTTTGGAAAGATCCCTGGAACCAAGATTCCTACAAAATGGGGACAGGGCATTTTTCCTGACCAGACAATGAAAGACCAAGAGCCACAGACATTCCCCAGGTCCTTCATCTGACACAGAGGCAATCTCTTCAGAGCCAAGGTTCTTAACCTAGGGCTTCCACAAGGCCTGATGTTCTTTGTAAAATATTATGTAGATACATCCAAAGTACATGCATTTTTCTAAGGAAAGAGTCCAGCCCTGACTGGCATGGCTCAGTGGGTTGGGCTGCAAATCAAAGGTCACCAGTTCAATTCTCCATTAAGACACATCCCTGGATTGCTGGCCAGGTCCCTGGTTTGGGGTGTGCAAGAGGCAACCGATCAGTGTTTCTCTCGCACATCGATGTTTCTCCCCCTCTCTTTCTCCCTCCCTTCCCCTCTATCTAAAAAAATAAATAAAATCTTTTTTTTAAATGTCCACAATTTTTGTCAGAACCTCAGAGAAATCTATTACCCCCCACAAAAAGTTACAATCCACTTCAGAAGAAGAAATTCAAGATGGGAAGCCCACACGTGCTGTGAGGCTGACCAATAAGAGCTCCAGGATATGGCAGGGAGTAAAGTCAAAAGAAACAATTCTGAAAATTCAGCAGAATGTTCCTCAGTCCCCCACCAACCTCTGAAACAAGCAGGCAAGCACACACCCCACAGCGTCCCCACTGTGGCAGAGGGAACGGCTTCACTGCTCCCTCCTTCCCAGCATAGCACCTGGGGCACAGGAAGGATGGCTTAACAGTCCTCCCGAGGGTTCCAAGGAGAAGGTCAGAGTCAGCCTGCCTTATCAGTGGAGAAAGTGAGGCCACTGCTGGGTTTGATTGCTTTAGGTCACCAACACAGTCAGGAAGTACTCGCTCTCTCAGTTCTGGCAATGGTGTGTCCTTCACTGTCCCTAGTTCTCCCATTTTGTTGTGTCCTGGCCACATTATACTGGCCTGAGGTACCTTCATCCTGAGAAGCGGGAAAGACCAGCCTCTCAGGATGGCAGTCCTTTCTTCTGTTTGTCTCTCCCTGCTCTTATACCCTTTCTTTTCTACTCACTGCCCAAATTCTTTTCTGCTCTTCCCAGAAAAGGGACATTCCTGTCTCATACAAGCACTTGCTTTTCTGCCTAATAAACAAGACAATAAATAATGAAATCTTATCACAGAGCTGGGCAAAAATGCATCCATAACTCCAGGCCATCCCAGTGCTTAGTTAATGATTAAAGACACAAGCACACACTCTCCACAAGCGCCCTACAAAACGTCTAAAGTACCTGCACCTCATCCTCCACAAATCTTTCAGATCTGTTGATCCTCCTCAGCCAGTCAGCCATCCTTTACTCCCCACTGGACTTCTGCCTCCAGCCATTCCGCAGCCCTCAGGCCCCTTCTCTTCCTCTTGTAACCCCTACCTCTAGCCCCTGGAGCTCTGCTTCTGTCATACAAATAGAACTCCAAACAGCAGGGACAACTAAGGCTGCCATTGTCACACAGTCACAAAGGAATGGGATCCCCTAATGAAAATTCATGGTTATCCCTCAGAGTAACCATGGGTCACAATACCAAACTGGGAGAGACTAAGGTACTCATTCTGGCTCAGCCAGTCTGCAACCCTGTGCCAGGCAAGTGGGCAGGCAAAAGCCAACTTACCATCCTTTATTACAACAAATTCTGAAATGAAAACTCATGGATCATTTACATTTTAATCCCTACTGCTTTTCTGCTCCCATATCCATCCATTTGTATTCCTCCTTTTACCAACCAGTACCCCCACCCTGCACCCAACCTTATTTCTCAGTCCCCCCATCTTGCCATGATCTGCTCTCTGTATGAGCACTGTGGGCTTGGTTTGAATGAAGAAGAAAGAAACAAAAAGCAGAGGAACTGCCTGAAGAGAGCTGGCCCTCACCTTCTCCCACACCCCACTTCCTCGAGGGCCTCTTGGCCATGAAACAGGAAACGGGTATGGGAAGTGACAGTGCTGACTGGGCTCTTTGTCCCCACCCCTAGCAGATACAGCTGGCCAGAGCCGAGCCAAGTACACTGTTCTTGAGGTGGAGCCCAACCTCCTGCTTCAGAGGCAGGGAAAGGAGGGGGGACATGGAGTTAGAATATAGAAGCAGCTGCAACTTCAAGGACAAAGATGCCCTACCCTCCTATCTCCAGCTGCAATCAGTCTCCACCCAACACTGGCCCAAGTCCACAGGAAATGGCCTGAAATTACTTTGGACCCTTGACCAAGGGGCAGCTTCATTCCTGCTTTGACACCTGCTTTGGAGAAAGGAGAAGCTACGAAGAAGTCACTCCTATAAGCATCTAAAGAGATGCTTCTGAATGAGTCATCCAACCAGCCTCCCCAGGCTCCTGGAGTAGGAGGTTGGTTCTAGCACTAAGGCCCAATATCAACTCTGGAACTAAAACCCAGAAGAGCCCGCCAAGGTTGATCCAGAACAGAATGAAGCTTGCAGGTCCACTCAGGATCAGATGCCCAGATTTATTACAGTTTAGATGCCCAAACTAAGAAGTCCCTAAAAAAAAAAATGGTAAACCTACAATTCTCCCAGCACCATTAGTTTTAAATACAATGTAACACACAAAACTTAGGACAATAATGAATTCATTTTCTGTTTCAAATGCCCACGGACTATAAAAACTCAATACTTTAGTAGACAAGTCATTCCATTTTTAAAGAAATCAATAGCTCTTCTTTCCAGTAAGCCAAAAACATCTTCCTCACAACTTCTACCCAGTAAGTCTAGGCCTCTCCTCTGGAGCTACACAGAATCAAGAAACCCCTTCCACATAGGGCCCTTCTCGTCATTATACATGGATATCTGCCCCCTGACTCTTCCCTCTTTCAGGCTAAAAGCCCAGTTTCTTCAGCCTCTGGTGTGACAAATGTGGCTTCCAGACGCCTCGCCATCGCAGCCCTCCCCTCTGCACGCACAGCACTTCACGCTGTCAGCATGTCCCTGGACACCGCAGACTGGACACCACATTTTACAGACTGCGGGGCTGCGGTTTGAGCTCACCACCAACAACATCTCCTTTTCACCCCACCTCATACTGATGACCTTTTCCCTCTCTCCCTTTCTGGGACTATAAAAATGATTTTTTTTTTAAATCCCAAATATGGCACTTTACATTCCTTTGTGAATTCTTCAGCATCATTCCAATCTGCTAGAAATGGATTTTTTCCACCTTAATTTTGTCAGTTCAAATGCCTTCAAATTCAAATACAAGACTGAAGGCATTTGAACACACTTCACTGGAAGTCACTGATCAAAGTGTTGCCCAGGACAGACAAAGCCCTGCAACCTATCACTGCAGGCACTCCTCTATGCCGGAGTTACTGTAGAACATGAATCAAGAGTCCACCTTTCTCCACCTGGTCAGCAAGAATGTCCTGAGGGCCCTGGCCGGGCAGCTGAGCAGCTCAGGATGCTGTCCCGATGCACCAAGGTTGTGGACTCAACCTCTGGTCGGGCACATACAAGAGGCAATCAGCGAATGCACAAATAAGTGGAACATTAAACTGATGTTTCTTTCCCTCGAAAAATAAATTTTGAAAATTTAAATGAAAAAGAAAAGAATACCATGAAAGTTTGCCAAGAACCTCTCTGAAATGTGCACACACGTCTCTGTTCTAACAATCTAATGATGTTATCAAATAACTCAAATAAAGTAAGTACCTATCTACACTAGAATGTTCGTGACCATTGTCACAGTCAAAAATTGGAAACAAACCGAATGCCCATTGACAGTAGAGTGGCTAAGTCAGAGAATACTAAACAGCAGTGATGATGAGCCACCTACAACTACAGACAAAAACACGGATGAACTTCACATATTTCGTGAACAAGCCAGACACAGAAGAGTACATACCCTTTATATCCATTTGCATAAAAACAGGTAAAACTAATCTATGCTGCTGGAAGTCAGAACAGTGATTCCCCTTCGTGTGTGTTTGGTGGGGGGTGAGGGGGGCAGTGCAGAAGGGAGTGCCTGGGAGTCCCACAAGAAGGGTTTGAGGGCTGCTCTTCTGGAGGTAGATGCTGGTTACACATGTGTTCAATTTGTGAAAATTCATCAAGCTGTACACTTATAATGTGCACTGTTCCTTGGTGCATATTACATTTAAATAAAAAATTAGAGCTGAACAAACGATAAGGTTAGCTGAGCAAGGCTTCTTTTTAGTGAATCCATACAGGTTCCTAGAGATTCTCCTTTCTTCTTATACTTTGCTAACCAGATAAGCCTAGAATTTGGGCAGAAATCAACTTCAAATTATCAGCGCAGAAGGCTCAGAATCCACCTCTCTCTCTTCCTTGGGAAGAAAGTTATCACAGGTTACCAGCTGTAGTAGGCAACCTGTGGTGGGAAGAACAAGGGCCCTGGGAGGCCGAAGAATCAGTGTCAGAGTGACGTGATGTAAGAAAGACTTGACTAGCTACAGCTGGCTTTGAAGATGGAAGGGGCCATGAGCTAAGGAATGTGGGCAGCCTCAAAAAGCCACAAAAGGCAAGAAAATGGCTTCTCCCCTCAGCATAGCTGACACATTGATTTTGGCCCAGCGAGACCCATTTCAGACTTCTGATCTGTGCAGCAGTTAAAATGTAAATTTGTGTTGTTTTAAGCCAATAATTGGTGGTATTTTTTACAGCAGCAATAGGAAACTAATAAGTCACTCAACAGCTTCCATTTATACCCTTCTTGTTCTCTAAGATCCTGGAGATGCTTGGTGGTGATTCTGTCATCTCAGGATGCATTCATTGGATGCATAATTGATGCATTCATTGGTTGACCTTGTGTGTGCCCTGATGGGCAACCTTGGTATATGGGGGCAGCGCTCTAACCAACTGAGCTACCCAGCCAGGACAGCCTATTGGTCTTTCTTATTAAACCCTTTCTGGTTTAGCAATCCTCTGCTAGGAAAAATTAGAAGAAAAATAGAACTGTCCTTCTTTCTCACCACCATCTACTTTCATAGAACTAACTTCCCTGCCCTTGCTGTTCTCACTCTGAACATTCCTCTAGCAGAGGTGTCCAACCTTTTGTGATCTCTGGGCCACACTGGAAGAAGAAGAGTTGTCTTGGGCCATGCATTAAATACACAAACACTAACGAAAACTGATCAGCAAAAAAAAGGTTTTAAATAAATTTACGATTTTGAGTTGGGCTGCATTCATAGCCATCCTGGGTCAGATGTGGATCGCAGGCTGCAGGTTGGACACCCCTGCTAGAGACTTTGATTGCCCTCAGTCTGTCCTTCAGATCTTAGTTTATTCTGGGCATCAAGCTTCAGGACAGTCTTCTTGCAGCTCTGGGTTACCCTTGTATTTCGTCCTGGTTATGTCACCTCTCACCAGCTCTTGTGTATCTTGTCTCTGAAAATCTAAGCTCATCAAAACACAATGTGTTCAGTCACTTTGGTTTCTTCAGATGACTCTCCTTCTCTTCCTAAGTAAGATCATTTTCTTCGTTTTCAACTATTTTACCAGAATTTCATTTTAGCCCTGGCTGGTATGCTCAGTGGATAGAGCACCGGCCTTCGAAATGAATGGTCGCTGGTTTGATTCCTGGTCAAGGCACATGCCTGGGTTGCAGGCCAGGTTCCCCAGTTGGGAGCACAGGAGAGGCAACCACACATTGATATTTCTCTCCTTGTCTTTCCCCCTCCCTTCCCCTCTCTCTAAAAACAAATAAATAAAAAAAATTTTAATAATTTCATTTTAAAGAAGCTCTTGGTCTTTTTATTTTTTAATCCCAAGCTAATTCTTTGCCCTGAACTTTTCTGCAACCTCTTTGTCTAAAATTTAGACTATATTTCTGTGGAACCTGGCATTTCTTTTTCTAGGAGGTACAAACTATGAGCAAGCATAGTCACTTCCTCACAAGGATTCCACATTTCCCCTGGTTATGTTAAATAATAATAAAAATAAATAAGTCCTTATCCTTTAGAGATGCACATTGAAGCTTTACAGGTTAAATGGTTTAATGTCTTGGATTTGCTTTAAATAATCTACTGGGGCGGCGCCTCGCTGAAGCCTTAGACCTGGTGGTCTGTCCCTTGCACCCTTCTTGGTTCCTGTTCCTGGTGACTCTCCAGTAGGAGGCAGAGGAGAGGGGAAGCAGGTCTGTGGGTCCAAGTGTTGCTGTGGAGCACTCACTGTGAGAATCCGAGAATCAGGCAGAGAAGAGGCCCAGGAGCAATGGCGTCCAAAGAGGAACAAGCAGTAAAACAATCTCAACATGGAAAAAGAATAAAAGGATGAAAAGAAGCAAGATGTTAACAAAGGAGAGCCCTTGGCCTTCCCTTTGGAAGCTGGTGAATATTGTGTGCCTAGGAGAAATTGTAGGTGGCCCCCCCCGTTAGGCAGCCCACCTGCAGTATAGGTGCGTCTGGGGTCAGAGGCTTGGAGAGCCACAGGCAGCGATGAAACAAGAGAATATGGAAAGGACTGAGGAGATGAGACAGCCGATGGAAAGGTGAGGGAAAGCTGTGAAGTCACACTCTGCGGGCAGTTAGCACGGACCCCTCACCACGATGAGTCTTGCCTTATGCCTTGAATTCTGGCATTTTCCCTGCACTTAATAGGGAGATACACCTGCTTCCTCAACTTACGTGTTCTTGATGTACCTTCACTGTACACCTTTTGCTGTTATTTGTTTCCTGTGGGTCTCTTATTGCCAGTTTCTATTTGAATGTTGTGTTTTGATCCAGTTTGTAAGTTTCTGTCAGCAGGGGAGTTTTACCTATTGCATGGAAAGATGCTCATTACATACTGTGAGGTTAATAAAGTGGTTATAAAAAGCAAAAATCATCATCATCATCATCATCATCATCATCATCTAGTGGGGTGAGGGTGGGGTAGGTGCCATGTAGACAAAACAATGCTCATTGTCATTCATGAACCCTGGAAGTTCATATTATTCACTCCACTTTTAGATATGTTTGAAATCTTCCATAACGAACCATTTTTTTCATGTATAGAGGTACTGCTTTTAATGGAATGCAGCTGGCTGTAGTAAAAGATACTCAGGGACTTGAGGCTTCCACCACTATCACAGTTTTCCCTTCTGTACAAGCCTTATCACCCTTATTAGGAAAGCAAAGTATTCCCCTCTGATCCGATAGTGTGCAGTCTAGGCCCCCAGTGACATCGTTCCTGTCTCTTTCTGCTTTCATCCTCTTGTTCTCTTCACCAAGCTTCTCCCCTTAGAATGAGAACTTATTTCTATGCACTAGTAGTAGGAGAGACCTTCGGGAAAATTCCCTAAGTGGATCCTGAGAACCTCTGAAAACACTATGTAATAATTCTTCTTCCCAAGGTAAGCAGAGAGGATTAACAGAGGCTGTGTCCTTGTGCCCTTTCTAAGAGATGAGCACATACCTGTAACTTCCGTTCAGCTCTGAGAAGAAACTGGCCTGCAGGCAGAGCTGGACGTGGCCCTGGGTGGAGCTGTTTGTTACACTCATTGGGAAGTAAAACCCTTCTACAGGCCTCTGTATCTCAGTATCCCGAAATTTTCCTCTCACCACGGTCAAAGGAGCTGACACACGGCCTTGCCCAGGGAGCGGGCATTCCTCATTACATCAGGCCTCATACAAACCCGTCTCTTTGTTGATATACTACATTCATCTCAGCTCTCCTGGCAAATCCATCATTTTTTAACAAAATACACTCTTTCATGTCATATTCTAATCAAATATGAAACTCTTTCCTCCTTGTAGTAAAAGTAAAAAAATCAAATAAATATGCTTAGCCTTCAGTGTTTATAGATACGAGTTCAGAAACATCATTCCCAATCTTCTATCCTATTTTCTCCTCGCATATTACTGAGCAACCTTTCCATCTTTATTCTTCCTATAAAATACCGCAAAGCCTCTAAAATACCCAGATTTATACTATAATCAGGGCATTTTCTCCTTTCCTTTAAAATTTCCATTTAAAGCCTTATTAAACACATCTCTTCCAACTCCAGGAAATCTGCTCCATCCCTTGCCAGAGTCTGTCTTTCCGGTACCCTGGCATTTACAGCCAGACCCTCTGTCTGTGTTCTTTTTCCTTCACATACAGAGCTTTCAAATGACAGTGAGATGGAAATTCCACCTGCCACCCACTTCACTGTCTTGAAATTCAAAGTCACCAGTAGTACATCTCAGGGGTCTTCTGACTAGTGATGCCACTCATCCCACAGCAGGTGGCAGAAGGATAGCGATCTGCGGGGCTTAACTGGAGCGAACAAGCTTTTCGTCATATGTTGCTCAAGAAAAGCACAGGTCTCTGCATTAGGCTGATCTCCACATACTCAGTCACATCGCTCGGGGACAGCCAAGCTCCGTAACTGGTATGCTCAGGCCTGCTAATACCCATTTACGTCCAGAATACTGTACCACTGCTGTTTCCTCAGAAGGATCAGATGAACATTCTGAAAAAGCCTCAGATCTGTTGCCTAAAGCCAGGCAGTTCAAGTTTTTCCTTCTTTTCTCTACTGCCTGTTTTGTTTGGGATGCCTAACTCTACACACCTTAAAATACACTTCCACCTCCTGGCTTGCTTCAGGTATTATTTCTTCCATCCTTCTGAGGTGCTGTTTTAACTCTCAAAGAGCAGATGGTCCTCAGCCTCTTTTACCTCTTCAGGCTAGAGAAGCATTTCGCTTACACAGGCATCATGGGTGAGAGCATGTGGCAAGAAGACACACCAAGCAAATCCCTAGGGGTCACTGAATCAGACCCTTGTACTCTGCCTCCTGGAACTCAGTCAGCACTTTAGTCACCGTGGCTCTGCATCATCAGGGAGCAAGCAGGCAGTGTGCACCAGGAGGATCTTACATTCAACTACTCCATCTGTTCACTGGATCAGCTAGGTCCAGTTCAGGTCCTCAGAAACAGGACCCCAAGCCTGAGTGAGCATCAGAACCACCTTCAGCTTTGGGGCTCTACCTCAGAGGTCCTGACACAGGCGGTAGGGTTTCCCAGGGAAATCTGATGACCTGCCGGCTTTGGGTGTGCTGCCTTTGGCCATCACAGAACGACCCTAAACCCTCCACTTACCTCAGCGCCTCTCTATCCTGGCTACACATTGGCCTCACTTGACAAGCTTTAACAAAGTCCAGTGCTCAGCCCCCACCCAGGCAATGAAGTCAGAAACTGGGGTGGAAGCCAGGCATCCACAGGCTTTCAAAGCTCCCCAGGTGATCCAAAAGCACAGTGACAACTGAGAAGCTCTCTTCCCAAAGTCCCCAGCAGTTCTCCTCAGCAGCAAGTTCCTGCATCTTCAATGTACATTCTCCAAACCAGTTCCCACTCTTCTACCCAGTGGTACAGATTTATGTGGTTGGGGGAACAAGGAAGGAGAAGAAGAGGCCATGAGTAGTTTTTTAATCCTTACCACAGGATATGTTATCTACTGATTTGAGGGAGAGGGGGGTAGAAAAACACCCATCGGTCAAATCCCACATGTGCCCCAACCGGGGGTTGAACCCACAACCCAGGCATGTGCCCCGACCAGGAATCAAACCAGCAACCTGTGGGTATACAGGATGATGCTCCAACCAGCTGAGCTACCCAACCAGGGCACCGTGAGTATTTTTTAAACCTCCTAGGTAATTTCAGTGTATACAGGGATGGGACTCACTGTCCCTGGCTCCTTCTCCCACTTCCTCTAGGCTATTCTGAAGCAGAGAGAAAGAGAACAGATAAATGAAGAGACCAAGGGTGAACCCCTGAAGAGCCCTGAGGATCAAATCAGCACAGAATTCTCTCTCTCACTGTGGATAAAGTCTGTCCCGAAGTTCACACTGAGCCCACGGCTCGGACTCCAGCCCGTGTGTTGCTGTGAATGTGGGATGTGAAACGAAAGTTTCCCCACCATGAACTTAAAATGGCTCTTGGGAAAACCCCTCCGGGAGAGATAACCAGCTTCCCAGCATAAAGTTCAAAGAGCAAAAATCAGTTGGGGGCCCAGTATCTGGCTGTTCCACCTCATTAGCCACAAGTCCATGAAGTCAGTCACTCTAATACCAGAAAAAACTGCATGTGGCCAAAGTTTTCAGACAAATAGACAGAGATCTGAAGTCCTTCATAGTCCACAGGCAGCTTTAAAAGAGTCAGTGCGACCTGTCTGCACACCCCTCTGCCCCATTCCTACAGTGCCCTCAGTAGCACCCCCCACCACCCTGAGAGCCAAAAGCACACAGAGCCCTTCTCAGTCAAGCTGAGTCTGGAGCCATAGCTTGGGTTCATTCATCCAATCACCTACCACATGCAAGTCACTACGGTCAAGTGGCAGGGACACAAAGACTGCAGTGGTCTGTCTGTTCACAGGGGTCCCTGAATATGTGCTGCTGGCTGACCAGTATAGTAGGTGGACTAAAGACACAGGAAGTAAAATGTCCTGTTAGCAAAAGGCAAAAAACGAGACAAAAA
Organism: Macrotus californicus; assembly: GCA_007922815.1. NCBI lineage: Eukaryota > Metazoa > Chordata > Mammalia > Chiroptera > Phyllostomidae > Macrotus > Macrotus californicus. The sequence goes on from VMDR010000621.1 coordinate 26,947, forward strand.
AAACTAGGTCACATGGTGGGCAAGTGTACGCGGGAACAGAATTACCCAACACGGCTAACAGTGGGCCACAGCATGTCAGCTCCAAAGAAAGGGCTGTTGGGTAAAGCTGGACTTCTGGACACCCAGACCTGACTCTGTCAAGAGAAAAGTTCCACCTCTCCTGCAAAGAGGAAAAAGAGTCTCAGCCCTCAGAGCTACTGTAAAATTAAAAGTAGGTATAACCCTGGCTGGGTAACACAGTGAGGTAAAGCATCAAAGCGTCATAAATATGCCAAGGTTGTGGGTTCAATCTTTGGTCAAGGCACATACAAGAAGCAACCCATGAATGCATCGAAGTGGAACAACAAATCCATATCTCTCTCCCTCTCTCTCTCTCTCTCTCTCTCACTCTCTCACTCTCTCTCTCTCTCTCCCCCCCGCAACCCCCCTTCCTCTCTCTCTCAAATCATTTTTTTTAAAGTAGGTGTGTTATCTTTACCTTACAATTGAGAAAACCAAAGTCACTCAGGCTAGCTACAAAGCTGATATACATTCTACCACTCCATGCGCCTTCCTATTTGAATTCAGGGATATGAAACTGGGAGTGGGATTAGCTCCCCTGTGGCAATGGAGCTTCTGGCTGCAGAGAACTGGAGCAATCTGGAAGAACTCTGAAAAACCAGAATAATCAGCCTCAGGAAGGGCCATCTGCACACCTCTCTGGTTGGGAAAAGTGACCATTTATAGTACCCTGGACAGGACAGCAAGTTTTTTCTGAGCTCAAAATTAATCAATTATCCATCCATCCAATCATCATCCACACGACAAGCATGTATTGAGCACCGACTATGTTCCATGCCCTGCACAGGCTCTGTGATTAAAAGCCTATACAGGCCCCAGCCTTCACAGAAAAGCAAACATGGACAATTACAAGAGCGAAAGTGTGAAAGTCACTGCGAGGTAACCCCTCCAGTCTGGGGCAGTGAAGGGGGTGCGGATGGGTACCAGGACCACTGTTATCTGGCCCAAGTATATGGAGGCTGTTGCTGGGGTTGGGGGAGGGGAAGAACTCCTGGCACAGAGGGCAACATGTGATTACCCTGACAATGAAATCAGCAGTGAGTGAAGTCGCCCACGCGTACAAAAAAATTTACTTCAACCAGCAATTTTCAACCAGTGTACCACAAGAATTTTTAAAACATGCAGTATCTGACTGTTTAGTCAGGGGCACTGACCTCTTTTCCCTCACATTGTCAAATTAAAACATGACAGCAGCCAGCACAACAACAGCTGCCAGGTGTGAATGAATCAAAATTATATCAATTTTTTGTCAGATTGGCAAAAAATGTATCTTCTGGTGTGCTGCAGAATTTTAGTAATTAGTTTACATAATTAGTAAATAGATTATAGTAATATAGTATATAGTATATAGTATATAGTAATTGGATTCCCAAAAGTATATCACCAGCCCAAGTGTCATGATTCCAGATACATATGAATATCCAACCACTGACTTCCTGGACATCACCAGGTACAAACTCAACCTATCCAAAACTGATCCCATCAATTTCTCTCACACCTACTGCTCCTCCAGAGTTTCCCTTTTCAGTAACTGGCATAACCATCCACCCTGTTGCCCACCCCAGAACCTCTACCCTTATCCAATCAGGTTCCAAGTCTTAACCAGTTTCCTCATCCCCCCGACATGACTTCAGTCCAAGCCACTGGCATCACTCACTGGGACCATGGTAACTGCTTCGTAACTGGCCCCCTGCTTTCAGTCCTGCAAGCCGCTACCACAGTGATCTTTTTTAAAATCCACAAACACTAGAATCTAAATCATAAATGTCACTCTCCTGCTTCAAATGCCTGAAGAGGTTTCTCATTGCCTTAGGACAGTGATTTTCAACTTTTTTTATCCCATGGCACACATAAACTAAGTGCCAAAACTATATAGCGTGCCAAAAATGTATTTTTCGCTGATCTGACAAAAAAATAGGTATAATTTTTATTCATTCATACCAGATGGCTACTGTTGTTGCCTGTTGTCATTTTTGTTATTATTTAACAATCTATGGTAAAAAAGGCCAGTGCTCCTGACTAAATAGTCAGGTGTTACATGTTCTAAAAACCCTTGCAGCAAACTAGCATGCCATGGCGCACCAGCTGAAAATCGCAAGCCCACCAAACCCTTAATATGGTTCTTGCGATAGATTGTATTTTCCCAAGATGTCTCAGCAACATCTCCCATCCCACATGCTTTTCGTACAATGTGGCTTTGATACTCCATCAAGAGGTCAGGTCTGTGCTTCTTGAAACTGGATGGTCTTCTGTGACTGCTTCAACCTCTAGAGTACAGCAGGAGTGACACCATGTGACTTCAGAGGCTAGGTCATAAAAGGCAATGCAGCTTCCACGTGGCTTGCTGGGATACACATTCTTGAAGCCTTCGGCTGCCAAGTAAACAGTCTGACTGCTCTGAGGCTACCATTCTCTGAAGAGGCTCAATGGAGAGACCACATGGAGACGCCCTGACACAGCCAGAAGAGAAAAGCCCAGCTAGTCCCCACCTTCAGCACCCTGGTTCCAGCTCCTGCCACCACACCATGTGACAATAACCACGTGAGACCCTGAGCCAGAACTGCCCCACTTAGGCCTTCCCAAATTCCTGAGCCACAGAAACCATGAAAGATAAGAATAAAATGGCTACTGTTCTAAGCCACTAAGTTTTCCAGTTTCACAGCAATAACAGCTAGAAGAGTTTATAAAGCCCTGAAAAATTTCTCATGACCTCCATCTACCTCTGCAATCCAGCTCTCAACATCTCCTATCTTAGCCCGGACTGGTGTGGCTCAGTGGATTGACTGCCAGCCAGCCTGAGAACTGAAAGGTTGCTGGTTCGATTCCCAGTCAGGGCACGTGCCTGGGTTGCAGGCTAGGTCCCTAGTTGGGGGCATGCAAAAGCAGCCTATCGCTGTATCTCTTCCACATCAATGTTTCTCTCCCTCTCTAAAACTCAATAAATAAACAGCATTAAAAAAAATTTCCTATCTTAAACTCAACACTATAGCCCACCCTGAACACCTTTCAGTGTCTTGAAGATGTCCCTTCTTGTCCACAAGTTTTCATACATTCTGTCCTTGCTGCCTGAGATGCTCCTCTTCCCTCTCCACTCTTGATTAATTTCCCTTCATCATTCAGGTGTCATGTTAAACTTAGTTATAGAGAGTTTCTAAACTCCTAGGCTAGTTCAGGTCTCCTGCTATGGCTCCTTGCCCAAGAATCACAACACTCATCATAATCCATTGTAATCTTGTGCCAGGTTGCCTATCCTAGTCCCCCACTAGCATACACACATGTGCACCCACTGATAGCCCCATAAAGAGAATAATCAGTGCCAGTAAATGGCAAGTGCTTCAGGAATATTTGCTGAACACTCAGTCTCCAGCCCCATCTCCTTCCTGCACTCCAGATGGGCACATCTGCCTACTACCCTACAGATGAATCTCAAATTCAACATGACTGCATCCTCCCCCTCCTTGTAAACTGTGCCAGCACCTACCGGTTGCCCAAAGCAGAAACCTCACCTCTTCATTCAAAGAATATTTACTGAGCTCCTCCCTTCGTTTCTTTGTTGGGGATACAATGGATCATAAAGCAGGCTCAGCCCCTGTGGCACAGAACGTACAGGCTGGTGGACATCACCTACCTCTTTCTGATACCGGACATCAAGTAAGTGTCATTGGTTGTACTGATTATTCCTTCTAAATCGCTCTCCCCTCTGTCCTTCCCTGGAGACATCATCTCTGAAATAAGCTGCACCCCCACTGCCATTGCCTAGTTCAGGCTTTTGTCATTTCCTGCCTAGACTGCAACAAGCTTTCTAATCAGTGTCATCTCACCTCCAGCCTTGCTGCTTATGTCCTACCCCAGCTATGCTGCCCCCTGCTTAGAACCCTTCAGTGGCTCCTCATGTCCTCAAAATAAAATCTAAACCCTTAGGAAGGTTTGCCTCATGCTCTAGCCCCTTGCCTTCCTTTGTTCCCTCACACCCCACAATCCCCCACACACACCCTACACCCCATACTTTTTCTCACCTTTGTGCCTTTATATTGCCCTTCCCTGTATTTAGAAGGTCCTTACCTCTTCTTCATTCAACAGATATTTATTGAGTACCTAGCAGACCACAGGCACTGTTCTAAGTGCCAGAGACTCAGCAGTGAGCAAAACACCTACTCTCGTGATTATTTAAAAAAAAAAAAACAGGATAGGAGACTGACAGCCACTTTTTTTACTTAAAATTTCACTTTAAATAGGGATAGATCTCTGGCAAGGTAACATGTGTGCAAAGATATGAATGGAGTGAGGTAATAAGCTCTGAGGATATCTAGGGAAACAGCCTTCCCAGCAAAAGGGGCAATCAGTAATTCGTCCTGGTTACAAAACCCCGAAGGCAGGAACAAGCCAGGCAAACTGGAGGGAAAGCAAGACAAACAGGGTAGCTGGAGAACAGAGGGTGAGGGTGAGGTGTCTAAAGTGAGTCAAAGAAGTCACAGAAAGTGGGCCTTGAAGGTCATGGTAAACGGGTATGTCACCCACCCCTGATCCTCTTCCTCCTCCAGTGTCAAGTGCAGAAATCATGTCCTGAATAGGCCACATGCACTCCTAGCACTTACCATATACAATATGCTTAATTGACTGGTTTTGAGGGTCTCAACCACACCATGAGCTCCCTACAAGCAGGGGCTCTGCCTTTCAGCTCCATGTCTTATAGACCCCACCACCATTAGTAAATTATTTTCAAAAAGTCAAAACATTCTTCCTTTGTTCTCATTCCACTTCCTGCAAGCAATTCCCTGATCGGTTTCCCAATGGCACAGTACAAGGAAGGGGGTGCCATGGAAGTGAACACAAGTCTTCTGGTATTTAGAAATCACATATGTATGCCCACCATTGCACATTAATAAACACTGTCATTTATACACATCAGCCTCCCTTTTCAGCAAGACTCAGTGGGTGAGAAAATGATCCACCCTGGGTCATGATGACCTGAGGAAGGCTCTGCCCATGGAAGAGCCACATGAGCAGCCCAGCAAAGCCCCAGATGCCTCCTCTACCCCATCACCACCTTCTCTATTCCAGATGGCGGCCCTATCACCTCCCATCTGTCCAAGCTTCAATCCTTAGTATCACCTCAGAGAGCTCCCACACAGCCCCACATCCAGAAGTCCTAGAAACCCCATCTTATAACTATTTCTGCATCTACCCCCTCATCTCAGTTCCAAAGGCCACCCAGAGGGCAGGCCTTCACCACACTTCAAATGGACTCAGGTTTCAGCTCCCTAAACCCATCTCCCTACCTTCTGTCTCTTTCCAAAAACACTCTCCACATGTCCAAAGGAGTTCTTCCAAGCAAATCTGATTTTACTTCCCCACTTAAAATTGATAGCTCCCCCTATTTTCAAAATAAAGTCTAGCCTGTTTAGGCACCACATGAAACCCTCCTTGAGCCGACCCTAGGCTATATTTCCAGTCTCTACCTTCTTCCCTATCTCTTACTCCACATTCCAGCTCTACCAACTACCTGCAATCCTCTGGACAGTCTTTACCTTTTTGCATCTCCACACCTAATTACGTGCAATTACCCCTATGAGAAATGCCCTAGAAGACAGCTGTGTGTCTTTTCAAAATTCAATTGAGACATTGTGTTGTCTGTGACATCTTCCTAAGCCCTCCTCCCCATAAGAAGAAAGTTATCCCACTTGTTCCTATGGTGCCTCCATCACCACACCTATTATCTTGCATAACAATTATTTGTTACTGTGTATGTCTCCCTCCTGGGATGCTTCTTGGCTTTCTCCTGAATGGTTAGGGTTAAATAGAGAAGTTACTGCAGGTTGTATATGGGCAGAGTGTCCTCAGAGGTCTCAGCATCTGACCAGTCCTGGGTGCTCATTAAATAATAGCTGAAGGAAGAAACTCATGAATGAATCATATGTCCCTAAATTTTTACAACCTTCATTGGCCTTCAGAACCTTCTCCCAGATCTCCATGTGCCTCTGAAGTTATTAGAGATAGAAAAAAGTCCTATTGGCAGTGAAGAGATATAGTAATTTTAAATATAATAACTATTAACATGGTATATTTGAGCCATGATTTATGGTTTTCACTGAATCTGATTTCATTCTTGCAGTAACCTGGAAGTATATAGTCACTGCACCTTGCCAAAGGTCATGTAGTTATTGAGCCCAAGCCTCAAACACATCCCCGGGGCACTTTTCACTCTACCAGAGTTGTCTCAAATACATGCCATGAATCCATGCAGCACAAAACTCTGTGTTATATTCACTGGGGAGCTCGGCAAACTAATTCTAATTGTGGCTATACTGCACGTATTCATACAAGGGTACGTGTGCATTTATATGTACATGGGTGCGCAGAGTTTGAGTCCATCTCTATCCCCAAATTGGAAGCAGAGAATTAAGAAAGGGTGACTGATGGAGATGGGCACAGTGCCAGAATCAAGGAATGACAGCTGTCAGAGATGACACAGACCAAGACCAGAAAACAATAAAACCTGATGAACTAAAGTCAGGCCAGCAGTCTGAGGCCACTGGGGAAGCCAACATTCATCCCCACCCCGCTGGCCTGGGAAGACCCCATAATCATACAAGAATGGAGATGTGCAGTGGTAACCCCAGGTCACCAAAAGAAATGTCAAGTCATTAAGGCAAGCAGACATAGCACTGGTTTCAAAGAGATTTCAACAAAGATGGTTGAAATGAGAGAATTCTGGCATTTAAAAGAATGCAGCCATCTAAGAAATTTCTCTTAGATGGAATAAACCTTGCCCTACACAAAGTATGTGACTATACCTACATCTGAGGGGACCCCAGTTAGTTTCACCAGGAAGTCAAGCTCTCAGATCATCTATAACAGTGTTAAGAATCTAGCCAGCCCTGCCCAGTGTGGCTCAGTTGGTTAAGTGTCATTCTGCAAACCGAAAGGTCTGGGTTCAATTCCCACCCAGGGCACATGCCTAGGTTTTGGGTTCAGTCCCCGAGGGCACGTACAAAAAGGCAACCAATTGGTATTCCTCTCTAACATCGATGTTTCTCTCTCACATCAGTGTTTCTCTCCCTCTCTTTCTCTCTCCCTTCCCCTCTCTCTAAAAAATAAAATAAAATAAAACGTAGATCTGTAAATAGAAAAGAATGTCACTGATAAATTGTGGAGGAAAAGCAAACTGTAGCATTATGTATGGACTATGATCCCATTTTGTTAATCATAGAGCAAAACTACATCTCTTGAAGGAGCACGAAGAAAATGAGGAAGGGCACACAAACTGCTAATGATGCTTACCATGGGAGGTTGGGTGAAAGGTAAATTGGTGAGGGTTTTTATACTTTGGTACTGTTCAAATTTTCACACAAAGCACACATTAATTTTTAATAAAATAAAAGCATTTGCAGGGGCATGCATTTCCTTCCATCTACTTCTTACTGGCCGACTAGGCTCACATCCAGGCCCCTGCCCCAGTGCTCCCATCGGCACCTCCAGCCCCAGCCCCACTTACAGATGCAGGCAGCAGCCAGCAGGCGGCCAGCAGCATAGGGGGCGAAGCAGCTCGGGAAGATGGGCTGTACCATATAGTTGGCAAAGGTGATGGCGATGATGGCCTGGCTGGTAGGCTCGATGATGAGGAGAGAGGTCCAGAGTCGAATGAAGGCAAGCAGTCCCCCAAAGGCCTCGAGGATGTAGGCGTAGCTGGCCCCAGACTTCTTAATGGTGGTGCCCAGTTCCGCATAACAAAGGGCCCCAAAGACGGAGAAGAGGCCCCCAACAGCCCAGATGACCAGGGACAGGCCAAAGGAGGCACTGTACATGAGAACACCTTTGGGGGACACAAAGATGCCGGAGCCAATCATGTTCCCCACAATCAGGCACACGCCATTCAGCAGCGAGATCTCCTTCTTCAGCTTCACCTGTTCGGGCCCTGGGCAGGCCTCCTCTGCCAAAGGGGAGGCCTCCCCCATGTGCTGGGAGGCCACTTCGTACTTAACGTCGTCAACCATGGTGGAGGGGGAAAAGAAAGACTTCACCAGCTTCCTGGCATTGCCCTCTAAGGAAGAACGATGAAGATAATATATATCAGGTGGTTGGCAGTACTACAGTACGCTCCCCCACAGGGACCAGCATGGGCAACCCGCCCTGCCCACCACAGCTGAGACCTCTCTCTTGCCTCCCACCTCCCTTTAAGCTCTTCTTCTGCTGGCTCTGGCTCATCAAAACAACCCCAACTTCAATTTTTAAGGAAAGGCACCCATTCCCCAGAGAGGAAGCATCTGTCTCTTACCTTGCTGAGACTGGTGCTGCCTACGTGATTTACAAAATCGAAAACTAAAACCTGGTTCTACCTGGGCCTGCTGTGATAAGAGACAGGAATTAAGGCAATCATCTAGCAGTTCCCAGGTGTAACCAAAATAATTTGAGCCAGCGTTTTTCAGCCTTACCTCAGAAAGGTCTGGCCCTGGCCAGTGTGGCTCAGCTGCTGGAGCATTGTCCCATAACCCAAAAGGTCATAGGTGCAATTCCTGGTTAGGGTCCGTGCCTAGGTTGTGGGTTCAATCCCCAGTTGGGGAAGCAGCCAATTGACGTTTCTCTCTCACATCAATGTTTCTCTCCCTCTCTCTCCACCTCCCCTCCCCTCTCTCTAAAATCAATAAGCATGTCCTCAGGGAAGGACAAAAACTAAATAGAAAGTCTGTCTTTTCTCCAATTCAGGCTCACCTGACACCTGTGTTGAGATGTCACATGAGGAAACAACCTTACAAGCGAATAATCTGTTTGAGTTCTCCTCACAACACTGAGCTTTTCACCCAAGGATTCTAGCTCTAACAAACCTAAAGGCTTCAGCGATTTCTTGCGGGAAACCCACAACCATCCCCCTGCTTAGGTGAAGTGCTCAACCCTAGCAAAGCCCCAGCTGCCTCCCCCAACCCTGAAAGAAGACAGGCTATTTTCCTCTTTTCCTTGCTTTTCTTTTCCGAGACACCTTTCCAGTCCCTAGTATTCCAGACTCCCTGCTGTCAAATCCCTCACATTGGCATAGTTGCATCACCCAAATAGTATGAATGAGAGAAGGGTGATCCCAATGTACAGCCCGAGCTAGAGATGCTTGGAGTCAGCTGATGACCACTCCCCACCCAGGGGCTGCTGCTGGAGATACAGCACCGTGAAAGCCAAAGCCAGGCAACAGCTGAAGTGGCTCAGCTGATGTTGGCCCCGAAGAGCAGGAGACAGCTGAGAGAAAAAAGTGCAAGGCTGGCCGAGCAAGCGGAGAGGTACTAGGGCTAGAGGCACTGGGGAGATGAAGTGGACACTGCACAGCAGCAAAGAGGGGTGAGGTCAAGTGAGGGGGTGGGCTGAAGGAGAGAGTGGGAAGCGCTCACTACCTGGCTAAAGGTGCGAACAGGTTCCTGCAGCGGCAGCAATGCCAGGGGAAGTCAGGAGCTGTGCTCTGACCACTCCTCCTTCTCAGCCAGCAGTGCGAGGAATGGCCAGGCAAGGGCTTATGGATTTAAGTCAAATCAAGAAGTCGAGGAGGGCGGAGGAGAGGAGAATTAAGCAACTGTGTCCGGGTCCAAGGTTTACTGGCCCCTCACCTCTGCAAAAAGGGCAACTAAGAGCTCCGGGCTCAGCACTTTCTATGATAAGAAGGCACTCCCTCAGGAATCTCCTTTGACAAGAGCCAGAAGAAAGGACTGTCAGCTGGGTGCAGCTCTGAAGCCCTGGGGAAACTGTCTCCTAGCAAACTGGCCTTGATGAGGACTGGGCTGGCCGAGAAAAACTGCTCAGCCCTAACTCCTAGTCCTCCAGGCCCCACCCTAGACCACTTCTCTCGTTCCAAATCAGAAAGGTTGCACAATGTGACACAAAGGCTTGTCACTAACTGAGATTAGAGGAAGTGTGAGTGCAGTCCCTGTACCTCGTGACTGGATCGGCCATCCTAAGGGTAGAACACTTCACACTTTCCCATACAAGAGTGAGGGGTGGCTGCCCTTAAACTTGGGCCATTACCCCAAGGCTGAGCCTCAAACTACTTCCAAGGAAACAAGGTCAAGAAATTATACTCAAACCTCTGGCTGCATTCACCCCACCCTCCCTCTTGTGTCCTTTCATCCTTAAGAAAATATACCAGGATCTTTGGGTAAGCATAACTCTTACAAACATCTTCCCCAAATACAAGTTTACCTCAATCTCCTAAAAATATTAGGGGAAATAGGATTTCACTGAGCTACCTTGAACATACAGGCACAGAACAGGAAGAAAAAGTTGAGTATTTTTTGGAAATCATAGATTATTCTACCTTTATAGTCTACTTAAATCGGGTATTGTGGGTCTCTTTTACCTAAAGAAATATACTCTATCCATTCTGAAATCCAACTATCTGTCCTTTTTCACAACTTTTCAAAAATAGCCCTCTTCGATTATTCTACAACCAGAGAATGACAATCTAAAAATCCCAGGGGGATTTATCTTCACCTTACTCCCTGTCATCCTAGCCCCTTAAACTTTTTTTTTTAAACCAAGAGAAGGATCCAGATGTTAGCCTTCCCAGACATCATGCTTCTCCCAAGTCACCCTCACAAATGTCTGAAATCTGTGGATGGAAAAAAAAGGGGTTTTTTGGAGAGTAACTTCGAAGAGTAATCTAATTATAAATTCCTAATTGGGCAGGTTATGACGGGCAGTCACGCCCCAGGCATATAACTTCTTTACTAAAAGGCTTACCTTTGACTTAAGCAAGCCCTGTCCATTGTTTCTGCACATCTAGATCGACACACTTTTGAGAAGCCCCATCCTTCTAGGACATAGCTGAGACAGGATAGTAAGAAGCTAAGAAAATTCCTTGGCAAGTGGAACAGGGAAACCGAGACAGAGGGCTGAACAAACTGGCCAAGCAATTTACAGCCAGATACAGAAGGTCACCTCCCTAGAGATGACATCTAGGCCTCAGTTGTAGTTCAGCTCCAGGCCCAGAAAAGCAGCAGAACCAGGTGGGTGACAGACACCAGGATCAACTTCAATGATTAGTGACCCTGTCCTGGCACTAACCAATCAGTGGAGACTATAACCCTGAAAGAGCACACCTGGAAAACTGATGAATACTCTGCTGAAACCGTCCCCAGAGACCTCCCCTGAGATTGCCACCTGCAAGGGAAATAAAAGCCTCAAGACAAAGGACGCCGCTCTTCCAGCTCCAGCTAGCTCTCCTTCTGGGGAGCAGCCTGTGGCCATCCCTTTTCCCCTCTTCTTCCCTCTCCTCTTCTGCTGCAGGCACACATCTCCTAAACTACAAGGGTCCCCACAAGATCTACAACCAGGGGAGCAATGGGCAGAGGCAGCTCGTCCCAGGCTAACCCCCTGAACCTGTCCCCAAGGACCCTTTTCTGTGACTTCCCGGTGAGCTCAGGCAGCCCAGCCTAGGCTGTCCTGTTGCTTCCTCTATATTAGGCCCTTCCTTGTTGCACTGTCCCCAGCTTTAATAAACGTGCCCTCAGAGTCACCTGGACTCTTGTTGTGAAATCTTTCCTACACAAAGTCAAGAGCCCACATACTAGTGGCTGGCCCTAAGCAGACCCGCTCAGCACCAGGCGCCTGTCCGGTCACATGACCACCTTTCAGGGCCCTCCTTCTAATACATAACCACCTTCAAGAGGGCACATAACCTTACCCTGTAACCCCACCCCCACCTCACTTTTTCCCACCTACATGTACTCTTCCTTATGTTCCTGCCTTAATTTCAAATGCATAAAAGAAACTATAAAACTTATCCTCAGGAGCATTTGAGATCTCGTTCCCCCAGCACATGTTGTCAGTTTGGCTCAAATGAACCCTTACAAAATTTCTCTACAGGTTTGGACATTTCTTATGTCCACAAATCCATCCAGAGGAGACTGTCCTTTTCTCCCAGGTGACCCCTAAATGCTCTCATAATGATAGCTGTCATTTACTGAGCATTTTCTAGAGCCAGACACACTGCTAAGCACCTAAATGCCCGACCTCATTTAACCCTCCCTGCAGCCCCTTGAGGCAGGCACTAAGTCCCATGCTAGGGTGCCAAACTAGTGAGGGCAGGCTAGCCAACACCACCTCCTCTACCCCCTCCTATCTGCCCAGCCTCCAGGCCTTCCTCAGACAAGAAAACACTTCAGATGGCTTCCTAATGATTTACCTGGGAGAGCATGTGATTAGATTAAAAAGAAAGCCTCTGCCCTCCTTCAGCCTGAAGCCTAGACCCTCCAACAAAGCCCTTCCACCTCCTCCCTGGAGGTTCCTCCCCTTCCTCATCTCTTTGCAGGCAAATACAAGCCCTCTTGGCAGCACTGCAACTGCTAGGGTGCCCACTTATAAAGCAAACAAGGCGCATGGAAATACACCATCATGCCTGCCCTTTTAAGGCCCAATTCATTGGCACCAAGGAGTGGGCATGTGTCCTAATGGGAGATTAAGAAAAGAAGGAGAGCCCTGGCTAATGTAGCTCAGTGGATTGAGCGGGGGCTGTGAACCAAAGGGTCGCCAGTTCGATTCCCAGTCAGGACACATGCCTGGGTTGCAGGCCAGGTCCCCAGTATGGGGCACATGAGAGGCAACCACACATTGATATTTCTCTCCCTCTCTCTCCTTCTCTTCCTCTCTCTCTAAAAATGAATAAATAAAGTCTTTAAAAAAAAAAAGAGGGAGAAATGAAGGAGGGACAAAGGAAAGAGAGAGAGCGTGAGGGCAAGTAGGGAGAGAAGTGTGTTGGGGTTAGTTCCTGCCTAAGTGGTATCTGAAAAGTCCTCTTGGAATCTTGAGACAGAAACCCACACTCCAGCAGACAGCACACCCTAGCGGCCTCATTAGGAATGCTAAGGATAGAACCTCCTCCCTAGCCTACCCTGCACTTGCCCACACAAACCAGGCAGGGGTGGCTGTCCCTCACAGAAAAGAGAATCTCTTTTGTCAACCACCACCTAGCACCAGCGCCGGGGGCAGAAAGGCACTGTCTTTGGCAGCTCACATTCCTCCCTGAGACCCTGGCTCACAGTGTGATGCTTCCATCAGTTAGACAGCCTGGGACTGGCAGGCCCTCTGCAAAAGGGCTCTTGCACACCAGGCTTTACAGAAGAATTCTGCAGAGTTTAGAACCCCATGAGACAACAGTGTTCCTGATACCAGCACCCCTTGTCCTGTTCCCCTGTCTGAGGTGCACTCAGGACCTAGCAGAGATTACAGGACAACACACTCACCCTGCAGCCTGTGAGAGAAGTTTCCGATTCAAGGGCTCAGGGAACGCAGTCGCAGGGCCCCCAGGATGCAGTGCCTGGCACAGCAGCCAGCAGGGGCCCCTTGCCCTAGCTCCACCCATGAATGGCAACAGCAAAACACCCTTTCTCCAGAAACCCGCAGTTCAGGGTCTTGGCTTCTAAGTCAAGCTCAGGGAGCTAAATGAGAGCAGATCGTTTCTCCCCCAGAGACCCCTATCCTGCCTTCCTAGCTCCTACTGGCCTGTGCTGCCCCCCCCCCAATAACAGAAAGAGAAAACAAATACACTCTGGAACAGCTAGATTGCCCCATCACCCCAAGCTGGAATCTCAGCTCCTCCCTCCCCAGTTCTCCATTTGTTTTCCTATATTCCACTGTGGCTACGACAGTCCAAAAAGGAAAAAAGTGAAACAAGAAATTGTTTACTCCTGTTGCCAGGTGTTTCATTAACGTAGGGCTGAAGTCTCTGGGCAGAGGGCTCTGCCTAGGGAGGGTCAGCGCTGGGGCCAGGGGAACGAGAGGCTCTGAGTCCCCTCCATTCAGTCTGTCTCCAGGACTCTCCATCCTCCTCTGCACTTCCCCTCTCACCCACTGACCCCCGTCTCCCACCTCTTACCAGTCCCGTGACCTTTGGGCAGGTTCGAGGAGGAGGGGCTACCAGCACGCAGGGGGTGAGGGGAGGAAAAGGTGCTGGGAAGGGGCACCAGGGTATGGCTGGAGCTGCAGCAGCTGTTGACTCTGAGGAGCAGAAAAGGCAAAGGGGAATGGGACCGAAATGGAAAACAGGAAAACATATGTGTGACTCTGGCTGGCTCCAGCAGCGGGGAGGGGCCAGGAGGACGGGCTGGAGCTGGGACCCATAGGACCTTGACGCCTGCCCACCTCCAGGCTCCTCCTCTTTCCTAACTCAGCAACCCCGGTCAGCACACCCCCCAGTCCCCCGAACTTCCTTGTTGCCCTAGTTTACTGAGCACTGAAGCTCTCCCAGTAACTTACACTGCCCTCTTCTGCCCTAGCTCCTCCCCCTAATCCCATTTCCCTTGCATCTCCCACTCTCACACTATCCTCGGCCCTGCCCAAGGCACAGAGTCCATGGATAGGGCAATGGACCTCTGCGGTCCCATCTCCAGAGTCTCAGGGCCATTTCAGCTCCTATGTGAGGCAACTCATACCAAGAAATGTCACTTTGGAGGGTACAGTTGAGCGATACCTAAGCACTAAGCAAACCCACTCACAATCAGGTCCCCACCTGGTTTCAGTGGTGCATGTGTTGCCAAGGCCAGCTAAGTGGGCCTGAGCCAGCCGTGGCACAGGGATAATGAATTGGCATCACTTCAAACCAGGATTATTTAAATATGGTGAATGTTTATTTAACGAAAGTGGGGGAATATGATTTTCTGGGAATAAAAACCGTTAGCCTCATTCTTTCTACTCAAAATTAGAATTTATTATGTGAATTCATTACATACAACTTTCTGAAGCAGACAACTTCTTGGTAGGCATATTAAACCATTTAAAATGTAGGTATGACAGAAATCTCGCTCAGAGAGTGGCACTTCACAGTGTGAGGGACATTCTCAAAATTCTAGCCATGACTGCTACCTCTAAGCAACTAAAAGCTGGTCACAGGGCTAAACCGCACAACTTACACCTGTACTTGTGTGTTGCAAAATTATTTTGGAGGCGGATGGTCCAGGTAAGCAGTCTTTAAAGGTTTCTCAGAGGGTAGGAGCCAACTTACAGTTCACCAAGAGACACACACAGAAGTCAGAGTTCACTGGTACCAAATGTCCGAATTACTCCAAGAATAACTTAGTGCCCTTTGAGACCCAGGCTGCTGCCCAGCTGATCTGCCCCTGAATCCTACTCTGGGGTCAGGTCCAAGCTGTAAGTGAGGGAAGGACCAGAAGTCTAAAGCTGCCCCTCGGCGCTGGCCCCTGCTCTCTCACCCCACTCCAGCCACACTCGTCTCGTCTCCTGCGCTGCCACACAAGCATGCTGCAGGGTTAGAGCTTTGGCGATTGCTGCTTCCTGTGCCTTCAACATTCTTCCGAGATACTAATCCCTACACTCATTCCATTCAGGTCTGTGCTTAAACACCGACCTCTCCATCCCTTCACCACGTTTGACTTCTCTTCAAGGGCACTCACTACCACGCCAAATTTGGACTTGTTGTCAGCTGCCCCACGAGAATGCAAGCATCACCAGAGCTTTATTTACCCCTCTCCTCAGTAAGGGCACGAGCGGGTCGTAAAGAAATGTTTGCTGGAGGAATGAATGAACAACGTTGTCCCCCTAGACTGATTTGCCAGCTGGCTGGGCTCGGGGAATGTCCTTGAAGTTGGCCTTCAGACGTACCTATGCAACTGTAGCTACTGCTGCTCTGGCTCCTAAGCAAGTATTTAGAAATATGTATTCTTTTTTATAATAATGGGTTTACAGGAAAGAGGAAGTATAATTTTGAGGTTTGCTAGGAGGCCTAGAATAGTTTGAAATGGCCTTCTTGTTTTACTAATGGGAAAACAAAAACAAAAAAAAGCCCCTCATCTAACGCGCTTTCCCGGATCCGGAAAGCTCTCAGTGCCCCGTCCCACCACCCAGACTCAGGAGACGCTTCTGGAGGCCACGAGAGCGAAGTGCGACGGTCCCGCGCGGTGAGAGGGCGCAGAAGGCGGAGGGAGGCGAGCGCTCGGGGTCGAGAGCGGCACCACCAACCCTTCGGCGAGAACCCTCCCCCCGCCCTCAGTTCTCTCCGCCCTTCCCGGCGACCGTCGCCCCTCATCCCACGGCCCCCGCCCAGCCCGCCCGGCCGGCTCGCCATTTTCCACCTTTGCCCCTGCCTCCCACTTTCCGCACCCAGCCTCACTCGCCGGGGCCCGGGGCCTTCATGTTGCTCCCGCCTTCTCTTTAGTTCCCTCTTTCTCTCGGCCAGGCTCCGAGTCTGCGGCCCTAAGAGCTCGCCTTCCCGAGCCCTGAACCTGCCTCTCCCCGCCCTCAAAGCCCAGCTCCACAGTTCGGTCGCCCCTGATGTCCAGGTCTGGCTGCGGGGCCCGAAGCCGTTTGTGCCTTGGGGGCACCGGGACTCGGCTCCACCCGGCGTCCCTTCAGGTCCCTCCACCTGGCCAAGTAGCTCTCGCCCCGACGCGGGCTCCAGAAAGCGCTAGAGAGGGGCCTGTGGCAGGTGCAGGCAAAGGACCGAGAGCCCCGAGACCTCGGAGCCCGCTCCTCCGCCCGCTCCCGGCTCAGGCACGGCTGCGCTGCCTCTGCGAACGAAAACGACCGCGGATGCC
This sequence comes from Macrotus californicus, assembly GCA_007922815.1. Taxonomy (NCBI): domain Eukaryota; kingdom Metazoa; phylum Chordata; class Mammalia; order Chiroptera; family Phyllostomidae; genus Macrotus; species Macrotus californicus. Next base: position 43,527 of record VMDR010000621.1, read on the forward strand.
CTTCGACGCGTCCTCCACCCCAGGCACGCTCAGCTTCCTCTTCCCTCCCTCCCCATCCAGCTCGAGCTGGCGGCCCGACGGGGTCCGGCAACACTGCCCGCCGCCAGCCCCGAGACGCTCGGCTGAAATTCGGAGGGGCTCGGGACTGCGAAGCCCCGAAGGGGAGGGCAGCAGGAGCGGCGCCCGCCTGGGCCTGGGGGAGGGGTCTCCCGGAAGGGCGTCTCCTCCCCCGAGGTTCTCTACTCCCCGCCCCCTCGGGGGAGCTGTTGCATCATCTTCGAGATCCCAAATTAAGGAAAGTGGTCTCCTCTAGGCCAGAAAGCTGTCGGACAATGGAGCCGCCGCCAGGAGGCAGCACTTAACAAAAAAATGTCCTGGCTGAGGGTTGCCTGAGAGGCTGGAGGCACCAAAGCACCTTTCCCCTGAAGAGTCTTAGAGGCTGCGTCAACCCAGCAGTAGAGGACTTTGCTGGGCTAATTAAAAAAAAGGGGGGGGATCTGTAAATGCTTCACCATGTTTTAAGGCTAAAAGATAACTTGTAAATAATACAGTTTCCTTTTGTATACCTGTTGGACAGTTTCGCTTTAGCATTTTATAAAGCCAATGTTACCACTGCAGAGATTCACAAGAGCCACCCGCCTTCAAGACCAGTCTGGTGAAAAGCCACAGCTTAAGATATTTCAAAGTTGTTGGGCAAAAAACAAACAAACGGTGTATCCCGAGGTCATACTCATTTAGCAGGGTTTTGACAGCCACAGGATAAGAAAAGGAATGTGTTACAATAATTATGTAGATAATTAGAAAATAATATGCAAAGCAATGTACTGTGTGAGTGGGTGGTTTATAGCCATCAGTGCCCACACTTCTTGCTGGATGTGACAGTGATTTGATCTTTAGCTGCCCTAAGAAGGAAGATAATGAAGGAATGTGAAATAAGACACTTCCCAAACCTTAGAATTTGGTCACAAGTATGCAAAAAGGGGAAGAGGAAGCAAAATGAGGTGACACTGGCAACACAGAGTCAGCTTCACTTATGCTCTCTCCAACATCATCATTAATCATCCCAACAGTTAAAAAAGCACCTAATTTCCAGAGCAAAGCAGTTGTACAGAAGTTACCATATACCGACCAGACAGAAGGATATTTAAATAAACATATTGGACAAAGAAAGTGGATGACAAAATGTTAAAGCCAGTCCTGGCTCGTGTGGCTCAGTGGATTGAGCTCTGGCCTGTGAACCAAAGGGTTGCAGTCCAACTCCCAGTCAGGGCACACGCCTGGGTTGCAGGCCAGGTCCTCAGTAGGAGGCATGCAAGAGGCAACCACACATTGATGTTTTTCTCCTTCTCTTTCTCCCTCCCTTCCCCTCTGTCTAAAAATAAATAAAATCTTTTAAAAAAAAATGTAAAGCCAAATACACGCCATTATGCCCTTGAAGGGCAAACACGTTAAAGAGAGGGGAGACATGGAGCTCAGATCCTGATGCTTCCCATTGCTCTTCATGCCAGCTTTTGCCAGATGAGCTCCAGAAGTAGAAAGACATCTAGTTTGAGATGCTGAAACCACTTTCCTGTGGCTTATGAGTCTGATGAAGTCATTGAGGAGAGCTTTCCAAGTGCCAAACCCCTCCCTTGCACATGCTCCATGAGGTCCCTGAGAATGCTGATGATGTTAGCTGTCAGCACTAGTGTTCTGTCTCTCTCAAAATCCAAACCTATATTTCCTGCTATTTGCAGCCCATGGATTGTCCCCCTACCACATCAAAATAACCACGTCAAAGGCTGAACTTGTCTTCTTTCCCAAGACCCAGATTTCCCAGTTTTCACGGTCAAACTTCCCATCTTGCCCCAAAGTTTTCCAGCTGTAGCTCCGTGACTACCACAGCTATTAAATTATTACATGTGTTCACTTCTGCAGGTAGAGTTCATATTGTCCACATTATTTGTGCACCTTAATGCATATTCCTTATTTTTAAAGATTTTATTTATTTACTCTTAGAAAGAAAGGGAGGGAGAAAGAGAGGGAGAGAAACAGCAAAGTGCAAGAGTTACATGGACCAGTTGCTTCTCACACTCCCCCAACCAGGGACCCAGCCCACAACCCAGGTATGTGCCCTAACGGGGAATCGAACCAGCAACCTTTGATTCACAGGCCAGCACTCGGTCCACTGAGCCACACCAGCCAGAGCACATGTTCCCTTTTTTATGATTATGAAGATCAGTGGTGTCCACTTCTGTGTTACTACTAGAATAAAGGAATGTTGCTGGTTCAGTTCTATAAACACTGTAAAAATGTAGCATTGGGCCCTGACTAGTGTGGCTCAGTGGGTTGGGAGTCATCCCACAAACCGAAAGGTTACCACTGGTTCAATTCCCAGTAGGTTGGGGCACATACCTGAGCTGTGGGCCAGCTTCCTGGTCCTGGGTTGGGGGCATGCAAGAGGCAACTGATCGATGTTTCTCTCCTTCTCTTTCTACCTCCCTTCCCCTCCCTCTAAAACTAAATAAAATCTTTTTTAAAAAAATAAAAAGATATAACATTGGTAGTAGTGTCATCTTTCCTGCCAATCTTGAATGTTGACACTGAGGTTATTTTTCCAACCCTTGGCTTCTACTGCTACTTGATTCCCCAAGTGTAAACTATGTAATGGGATTCCAGTTCTGTCTGCCTCAGCTGTCCATCTCAGAACCAGCCAGAGGCACGTGGAGCCCAGCTTGAGAAAGGTGTCACTCAGTGCTTACTGCAACTGTAAAACAATAATTCCACAGCCACATTTTGGTTCAGTTTCTTGAACTCTGAAAACTACTAGCAATCTATACAATGACTGCTTCCTGGACTGTCTTATTTACTTTACAGGCTTATTATGAAAATTGTATGAAATCATTTATACAGAAGTGTTTTTGGTAAGTGAAAATGAAGCACATGAATGTAAAATGATAATGGTACTCTATTGTCTTATTTCCCTTGCTTAGTTTTTTTGGTCCATCTGTTGGTTTATAGTCAAGTTTTTCTTTTAAAAAAAAATTTTTATTGTATTTCTTTCCATTACCATTTAATCCCCTTTACCCTCCTCCCCACTGCAAGCACCGCACTGGTGTCCACACATGAGTCCTTTTCCTCGGTCCCTCCACCCCCTAACCCCCCACCCCCTCCCTGCCAACCAACCAAGTTTCTTTTGTTCCCATTCCTCCTTCTGGTTCAGTCCTAGCCTCTACTATTCTTATTGTTATCAAAATAACTTCTTTTACTTCTTAAACTAGGATCCACCCTTCCCCTCTTTCAAAGCACAGCCCAGAGGCACCTCCTGTGGAAAAACTTCCCAGTCTTGCAGAAGGAAATGATAAACTTCAAATAGGCCATTACACCATACCTTCAGGTTCCCTCTGTCAGCACGTGTTTAAGTGTCTAGCCTAGCACACAGTAATCGGCACCTTTGTAGGAGCCGCACCATTTGTAAGCACTTTCACTTACATTATCATCGTTAAAATGTTTGCGCAAATGTTATATATTAAGCTTCTTTTTAAAAAAAAAAAGATTTTATTTATGTTTAAAGAGAGGGGGAGGGAGCGAGAAAGAGAGGGAGAGAAACATCAGTGTGCGGTTGCCTCTTGCACGCCCCCAACCCAGGACCTGGCCCGCAACCCAGGCGTGTGCCCTGACTGGGAATCGAACCACCAGCCTTGAGGTTCGCAGGTCAGAGCTCAGTCCACTGAGCCACACCAGCCAGGGCTATTAACCTTTTTTTAAATGAAGAAATGAAGGATAAATGACTTACTCAAAGCAAGTAAGTGATTACAAAAGAGGAAGGAGTCACAGGTGTGGATTTGCCACTCACTAGTACCTACCTCACAAGGTGGTTGCAAAGATTGTATTAGCCAATGGATGGTGGTAGTCCTTATAAAAATGGAATCAGATCTTAGCTCTGGCACTTCTTCCTCAAGAAAGCCTTGCCAGCCTATTCTAGATCAAGTTGCCTTATATGCTCACAAGCATCACACACTTCCCTTCCTTATCTCAGCTGTAATATTACAGTAATGTGTGATTATTTATCGTCTTCTCTCTCTAGACTGGGAGCTCTATCAGACTAACGATGTCTGTCCTGCTCCCCACAGAGCCTCCTAGGCTTAAGACAGAGCTCGTCGCATAGCTCTCCAATTCTGTTGGATAAATGACTGAGGATTGAAACCCAAACTTTCTGATTCTTTAGGTTTGACTCTTAGGCTGGGAAAAATGTTACAGTAACGAGGGAGAAGATAGAATGAGGTGACGTGTATGTTACTCCGCTGAGATAAAAGACAAATTTCAAAGGACTAGAGACTGCTGCAGGGAACTCGTAGAAACAGTTCTGAACGGTTCAGTCTGGGAGGACACTTCCACTGAGGATGTAACCACCACTGAGGATGCATACGATGAAATACCGCTCTGGTCCAAAAACCACGCCGCTGTCTCGTCCCTCTCTTCCGTACAGTGACCCAAGATGGCGGGGCCCGTTATTGAAAACCAGATTCAGGATGGCGGCCTCCTGCTTCCCCTGAAGCGTCGAGCGTGGCCCCTGAGGCCACGCCCACTTCCGGTTCCTCGGCCACAGCATGGCTGCATTAGGTACTCTGGTCTCTAGTAAGTGGATGTGGGGTACATTGGCTCGGGAGCCCGTGGGGGCGGGCGTGGGGCCCGTGAGCTGGCAGCACGGCCTCTCTCCCATCTCTGCCCTGTTTTCCCAGCAGGTGTCCGGAGGCTGCACTGCAGCGCAGCGGCTCGGGCGGGCAGCCAGTGGAGACTCCAGTAAGTGCCGGTTTAGGAAAGCGGGGGGTCCAGAAGCTTTAATGAGTCCTAACCCGACTGTTTTTCTCCACCCAGGCAGGGCCTGGCTGCCAACCCCTCCGGCTACGGGCCGCTTACGGAGCTCCCAGACTGGTCTTACGCGGGTGAGCGCTGACCTGACAGTTAACCCTACTTTGGAGCGTTTCACTCCGAGAACGCGCCTGGACAGAGCAGGGGTAGAGGTGGGAGTGTATCTCAGTGAACAACCTGTTGAACTTTATAGGGGCAAGAAGCCCTAGTTTATTTTGTAAATTAAACTACTCCTGTGGAAAATAAAGATAGACAGTATCTTTTGGCTTGTGCGGTTAAGCAGAAGACAATTGGGACTAGAGGCGGTACCCCGGGGAAGGTAGTGAAGACTCTACGTTTCCCAAAGTGAGACGTAGTTCTTAGGAAGAATCGCCCATCTGTGTGATGAGTGCATTATTGAGAATTTGGTACCTAATACAGGGAGAGCTCCTTGAAAGGCTGCCTAAATGCGCATCTCAGAGAGAGGAGCCCTATTAGATTTTACAGGAGTATGATCCTGCTTAATCGGACATTTGGTGTCTGAGGAGGATGCTGCAGATTTTCTATTTGTTATTTACTGTAGGAAGCCTAGGAGCTCCTCGAAGTAGTACAGAATACCGAAAAGACTCTGGAATTGATGCTTAACTAGGTTTCTCTACTTGCTAACTTTGTGGGTCTCGGACAAGTTACTTAATAGTGTACCTCAGTTTCCACAACTGTAAAAGAATACCTATCCCATATGGTTCTCGGAAGGATAAAATGAAATGACAAATGTACACCTGGCATACTGTTGGTTCCCTTGATTGATAAATAATATCCCTTATCTGTCTTGCCTTCAAACTTTTGGACACAGCTTCACTCTATTTGTTTCTTTGTTGAAAATGCCCTTTCTCTTCAACTCCATCATAAGCTATTTGAGATACTGCATCCTCTTAGCCAGTCTGCAGGTATTTGTGAAATTTTTGTTCTGTGCACATGTGCCTACGCTACAGGGAAAGCTTAGTGACTCAGTCCCTGGTCGCAAGAAACTTAAAGTCTAGCTGGAGAAACAAAGCGTGGGCATGTTTAAAATTAAATAATCCTCGTGTGCTCTGCTAGTTTCCCAAAGAACTTGAGATGGCTGAACAAGGTTAAAAACAATAGTACAATAAATGTCCCACGGCAAATAGATGAATATTAAGTGATTGATATGTGCTTCTTCCCTAAGAGAGTTGAAGAGGTTAGAGAATGTTTCTGGGACAGGCAGGGCTTGAGGTGGGCCTAAGGATGAGAATTGGAGTGAGATGGGCTTTAGCGAGACTCATGGTGAGTGCACAGCCGTCAGTGTGCTTGAGTGGAGCATGTCCGAAGGTAACACAGGTGATCCAGCATTGCAAAGAACCTTGAATTCCAGGCTAATGAGGGGTAAGTGAAATCGAGTAGGAACACGCCTGGAAGCTTGTTCCTGGTGCTTCTGCCATACTTCACCCTCGAAGGTGAGGGACACGTTTTAGTAGAATTTTACAGTGGGTGTATGGGTTCCTCCCTCATTCCTGTCCGTGCTTCCACAAGGTGCTACAGGCCATGCCTAACATGTGCCTTTTCTCTCCCTTCTGTCTGCAGATGGCCGCCCTGCTCCTCCAATGAAAGGCCAGCTTCGAAGAAAAGCCCAAAGGGAGAAGTTTGCAGTGAGTGGCTGGAGCCCCAGCCAGGGCAACCTGCATGTAGTATGAAGGAGAAAGTTTTTTGTTTTTTTTTTTACTCCCCGTCCCCGCCCCCAGCCCATCTGCCAATCCTCTGCCTTCCTAACCCCAGTCCCGGGCGAACGCAGCGTGCTTCCACTTACCCCCCCTTCCTGCCAGGACGCCCCCTTTACCGCCCAGACTGCCCTCGAGCCCCTTTCCCAGCATTCCGTGCATCCCGAACAGGCCCCGGCCCACCCACCGTTCCTCGCCGTTCCCCACGGAGCAATGAGACCCTGTGCAGGGTCTGGAGGCGCCCCGCCTTCCCCTTGGCCATCCATCCACACCCTCACACCTCCCGGTGACTCCACCGTTTACTGCTCATCCTCTCAGCACTTGAAGGAGGAAGTTTAAATCATAATTTGTGTTGAGCTGTGTTGACACCGAAGTTATCATGTACCCCTTGCACTAAGGTTTTAGTAGTACTGTGAGAAGGAAGGAGTAGAGTAGGGTACTCCTAGGTCAGCAACCAGTAGTAAGACGTTCTGCCACACATTTTACCATCTTCGTCCTGCTTCCCTCCAGGAACCTGGCCCCACCCCTTCCCCAGTCAGCAGTGTCATTTTCCAGCCGAAACCTCTGACTTTGATCTGTGAGGGAAAGGATATATGGTGCAGAGCTCTAGCCCCAGATGTTACCCTCACTGTTTTCCTGTGTTTCAGAGACGAGTTGTACTGCTGTCACAGGAAATGGATGCTGGATTACAAGCATGGCAGCTCAGGCAGCAGGAGAAGTTGCAGGAAGAAGAAAGGAAGCAGGAAAATGCTCTTAAACCTAAAGGGGCTGCTCTGCAGAGCCCACTACCAAGTCAATAAAAAGCAACTATCTCCCTTTCCCAGCCTCTCTCTGGCTTCTTGCCTGTCACCTTCATGCCTCATCCCAACCATCTTTTCACTCCCCATCCATCTTCAGAGCAAAAGAGCGTGAATGCCACATAGAACAGGTGATAAGAGCACTGCCTGCAGTGGTTGGTTCAGTGCCCTCACCCCTGCTCCTTTCCAGTTCAGGGGGATCTTGCTCCGAGGTACTTACCCCTTCCTTTGCTGGTCATCGGACTGGCCCAACTATGAGCAGTTACTGTTCTGCAAACATGAAAAAGGGGCAGCAGTTTCCTTCATCTTAGCCAGGCATTCAAGCCTTGAAAAGCCAATATATGGCTCAGTCTGCATGCAGTTACACATTTAATAAACGTTTTGATGAAAAAGATCTTAAGCTGAGGTCCATTTCCTTACAAGCAACTGGTATCAGTTCTAAACCAGATATATGGCCCAAGGCGATACCCTCACTGGGAAGGCTGACATGGGAAGAACCAGACCTGGACATTGCATGTTCTAAAGATTTGGATCTTGAGGTTTCCATGGTTCTGATTGAATTCCAGAGGTTGGTTAGAGAGAGGGCTGCCTTCCTAGGGAGGTACTCAACACCCAACATACATACTTCCCACAGACCTATTAGCTGCCCCCCAAGACCAGGGAAACCTTTTTTTTTTCTTTAAGATTTTATTTATTTGTTTTAGGGAAAGGGAGGGAGAGAAGCATCAATGTGTGGTTGCCTCTCGTGTGCCCCCTATGGGGACCTGACCTGGACAGCAATCCAGGTATGTGCCCTGACTGGGAATCGAACCCTCACCCCTTTGATTCTCAGACCAGCGCTCAATCCACTGAGACACAAAAGCCAAAGCCCTTTCACTGTATTGATCATGGCTTTTCCCGTGGATTCTGTGTGGAAAGGACCTTTGCTCCGATTACAATACAGAACACTGGACTTTTTTTTCCATTCTCATGCTACAAACTTGTGTCAGTTCTTGGATCTCTAGGATTTTGGGAGCTTCCTACCTGACCTAATTTGTCCAGCTTCTATTATGCCTTCCCTTGCTTTCTTGCCCTCCCTTCTCCCCCCCCCCCCAATACCTCCTTCCCCTCTGGCTGACCAATGCAATTCTTGGGTCTCAGATTTCACTGATGGTCGAGTTTTCTGTCTCCCACACTTTTCCTGCTTCTGTTGTGTGGCTTTTCCAGATCTGGTTCTCAACCTCTTATCTGTCTCCTTTTCTCAAGGCCAGTTTTAGCTTGCTCTCTCCCACATACCCCCTCCAGCTTTTGTTCTCAGGGACTAGTCAACCCCTGGAGATTTTACCCTTAAAGGAATTGCCTCCTTTTCCAGTATAGAGGACTAATTCCTAAAGTCCCAACTTCCATTCTCAACAATCACACCAAACTTGATTTGCCTTTTCCCAGATTCCATTGCCTTGCACCTCTTTCCTCCCCAGCCAGTTCTAATTTAAGGAGCAGCCAGATTGCAAATGGCATAAGAAAGGGAGACCATTTAGTTTTCTACGTGGATGGGACACCCCCCCGACCCCCCACCCCCGTTTCAGCGGGTTGTGGGGGTTGTCGACGGGTGGTTGGTTCTTGTTTTGTGCAACGGGGTCGGAGGTGGTTGTCAAGAGTAAGAGACGAAAGTTCGATTTGGTTTAGTCACTGGTCCCAACAGACAATCCCCCAAGCCATGGGTCAGGACGTGGAAGACCCCACCACCATCCCAGACTCTGAACTGGTTTCCTGCAGCCACTAAGCCTCACGGTACTTCCCACTCTGAGGTGGGACAAACGCTGAATACCAGAGGGATCAAGCCACCCAAAATATGTTCAGGGGGAGAAAGTCGTCCACATCCCGTTCTCTGGGTCTCCCCACGACCCCCCGCTCTCGGCTGTGGCCTCGGCCCCTCGAGATGGCAGCCTTCACCACAGAAAGTCAACTTAGGGTGTGTGTGTGTGTGTGTGCGTCCGTGTGTTAAGTGTGTGTGTGTGTTTAACCGGGCTCTTGGCTGTAATTGGATTCAGGCTGAAACAACCACGTCCGCACCGGGGAAAGGAGGGCATTGGGGCGGGGGCGGGGGCGGAGGAGAGGCTGTGCGAGAAGGGAGGGACCAGAGGAGAGAGCAAGAGAGGGCTCGCGATCCAGTTCGCCGACTAAGCAGAAGAAAGATCAAAAAACGGAGGAGAGGGGACGAGCTAACAGGCGCTTTCAAGAACAATCGCCTCATCTGCAGGCGGACAGCGCTCTAGGAATCCAAATTCAGTGCCTCCCGAAGACAAAGGCGCCCCAGGGAGTGGCGGCGCGACCCCAGGGCTCGGGCCCCGCCGCGGAGCCCGCACGGCCGGTCTGCCCGGACGGTCGCGGACCATGTCTCCCGCCCCACGGCCCTCCCGCAGCCTGCTGCTCCCTCTGCTCGCGCTCGCCACCGCGCTCGCCTCCCTCAGCTCGGCCCAAAGCAGCTTCAGCCCCGAAGTAAGTGAGCCCCTCCGGCCCTGCCTGGGGTCGTGCGGCGGAGGAGGCGAGCCCGGGGGTCTCCAAGGGGACAGCCCCCTTTGGAGCGCCGGGCTCTCGGGGTCCCGGCGGCCCCGGCCTGCAGGATCCCCTCCTTTTTCTTTCTCTCCTCCAAAGCCAAACTTCCAAGTTGATCCAACTTTTGCCTCCTCCACCCTCCCCCCTCCCCCCCGCCGCCGCCTTCTTTCCCACCCGTCTCCTTGGAAGAACTTTACAGCCGGGCCCACTCCCCACCCGCCCCAGTTCCCCCGGGCTCCGCGCTCGGCTCCGGACCCAGTTGGGAGCCCGATCAAGGTCTGGACTCCGCTCAGACCCCGCGCTCTCCCGGCTTCTTGTCATGCGCTACAGCTTGTTGTTCCTTAACTTTCCAGCTCTCCCGCGCTCTCCCGCCCGCGCCCGCGGGCGCCGGCGGCCAGGGAGGGCTCCGGAGGACCGGCCCCGGTCCCCCGCGCTGCGGCCGCTGCCCGCCGGCCGGGCCCTCCACCCGCGCATCCGCGCCCAGGTGGGGTCGCGGGCGGACGGCGGAGCGGCCCCGGCCCCCCGAGAGGACCCCTCTGGGTCCCGGCCCCGGAACCCGGGCGTCGAGGGTCGCGGCGCTGGCGCCCTGGCCGCCTTTGCGTGCACACAAAGCTCTCCTTGTGAGCGGGGGCTCGGCCGGGCCGCCACCTCCTCCCCCGCCCCCTCCCCCGTCGGCGCCTCTGGGCCCTTTTTGTTGTTAATTGCTTTTCTGTGTTAATTGCATGGAAACTGAGGTGTCGCACGGTGGAGTGGGGACAGGGCCTGGGCCCGGGCGCCCGCGCAGGTCTTGACTGACTCAGGCGCCCCCCAACCTATTCCCCGACGTTGGCCCACCCGGCGAGGAGGAAGTCGCGTGGGAGTTGTCTGAAGAGGTTTTTCCTCTCTCTCTCTTTTATTTTGGGGTGAAGGTGGGAGACGGATTTGATCAGCTTCTTATTTTGGGACATCCCAACCCACTCAGCCCCGAGAGGGCCTGGGTGCCTGGGTGCGGTCTGGAGGGGCTGGGAAGGGCCTGGGAAGGGGGAGGGGATCTGGACTGGCTTCCTCCAACTCCATCGGCGCCCTGGTCCCACCCCTAGAGGAAACATCTCCAGAAAGAACACACTCTCTCTGTCCTGAAGGGATCTGAGGCTGAAAGAACGGTGGCCCTAGGAAGGGGGTGACCAGGAAGTGTGAAAATCCACCCTATGGCTAATCCCGGCGCTGGCCAGGCGGAGGAGGCATACTCTCTCCAGGCCTGGAGTCTTCATCTGCGGCCTGGAAGGAGAGCTCCCAACAAAAGGAGCCTGGGCATCTGGGGGGGCAGCCCACTGCCAACATGGCCTGCCCTGCCTTCCTCCTTTCCCTGCCCCACTAGGCCCCCAAAGGGAGCCCTCTCTCTGCTTTAGGTGGGTCATGGGCAGTGCCAGTGCCAGAACCACCATTTGCTTCTGGGCCATGGGGGGCAGTGTGAGGCGGAGAGAGGGAAGAGCAGGCCCAGGGGCTCCTCCACAGGGCCTGCTGGAGAGCCAGAGGGTCCCCCAACCCTGGACTCCTAGGCCAGAGGTGGGGCCAATTCTCTGGACTACTCCGTGGGGCAGCGCTTTTCCACCGGTGGGCCGCAAGAATTCTTAAAACATGCAATACTTGACTATTCAGTCGGGCACTGACCTCTTTTTCCCTTAGATTGTCGAATAAAAAAATGACAACTGGCAACACACAATTGCTGTCCGGCATGAATTAATCAAAATTATACCAATTTTTTTGTCAGAACGGCCAAAAAATATACTTTTTGGTGTGTTAAAGAGTTTTAGTAATTAGTTGATGTACGCCCTGAGATGGAAAGGGTTGAAAATCGCTGCCCAGCAGAACGCCTTGCACCACTCGGTTTTCGAGACAAAGCCAGCTAACGTTCTTTGACCCAACATGTTGCTCCTTCTCCAGGCCAATGTGGAAGAGGAGCTGGGGTGGCCCAGGCCTCGCGGGGCCGGATTCCTCCCACCAGGCCTCCATAGTCCTGCACCAGCCTCAGGACAGCCCTCTTCTGCCCTTGGCCTGTCTGGCACTCAGCCCTTCCCCCGCCCAGCCGCAGACACCAGAGTCCTCTCTTCTGTGGTTCCAACCTCATAGTCTCTGTGGTTCTTGCTTTGCTCAGAGTCTGCCCCTGTGAGGGAAGAAAGCCTAGGCATGGGAGGAGAGGGACAGGGGCACCTCCTTTCCAGGACTTTCAGTTCTCTGGACTCAAGGGAAGTCACTTTTTTGACTAAGTCTCCACTTTTGACTGTTGGGTGTGGGGTGGAGGTTGTGGCTGTGAATATTTACACCTGCCTACCTTCCTGAAAGACTCATCAGGGAAAGGGGTTTATCCCAGAGCTCTTGGCTGTAGATTCTCCTTACGTCTGCTACCCTCCCTTCTGTCATCCTGCCTTAGAATTCCCCTCAGTTTTGCTCCCTGAGGGTTGAGGGGACCTTACCTCGGTCCTCCTGACTTGCAGCTCTGCATAGGCCACTCTAATCCTTCCCCAAAACTGAACTCCTAACAGGGGTCAAAAGCCTGGAATGTGTCTATCTTACAGGTGAGGCTAGGGGCAAAGGGAGTTTCCTGCACAGGTAGGTATAAGCCACAGCAGGCTTCCTGAAGGCACTAGCTGAGGCATCAGCCAGCACAGGTCAGGACAAGCATATAGATGTTGGGGAGAGCAGCCCAAGCCTGAAGCGCCCTGCTCTGTTCCACTGTGGTATACCAGAGGTTAAACTTCGCTCTCCTACCCTTGAGAAAGGGCTCTCAGAGCAGGGTGGTGCTAGGGTTACTCTGGCCAGGCCTGTTGGCTGAGGAAAGGCTGTGTTGTTTACATCTCAGGCCCTACCTCTATCATCCTTGGGGGATTACTTCCCAAGACTGTGTTGCAATTCTTGCCCCTACAGGCTCAGGTCCCCAGTCAGCTGCTCCTGAATCACCTCTAGCCCCTGTGCAAGAGCACTGATCCACCACTAGGGCGTGAGCCTGGAGGCAAAGGGCCACGTGGAGATTTATCCTAATAGCCTGGGGCAGAGGGTGCAGCACCTAACACCGCAGCCTCAACCCTTCTGTACCCCAAGTTCTCCTCCCAGGTGCCGCACAGCCGCTCTCAGGACTGCCTGCAGAGGCAGAACTGGAGCAGGTACCAGCTGCCCGGTAGTATCTCCCCGTTAGAGAGTCCAAGTACTTTCATGTCCCATATATGACTTGGCTCGTTTTACTTTTTAGGCTTTAGGCAAATACTCCATTGTTCTTACGATAATGGCAGACTTTTTCCTCAACAAGGTTTTGCAGTGTGTGTGCCTTTCAATCAAATATCCAAAACCTAACTTTAAGGCAATACGCCAGCCTTTATATTATGAACAATTCACAACATGCCTGAAATAAAATAAATTACAGTCACCAAATCTCCACTTCGCCCCCATGTCCCACTTCCTCTACTGAGATCCTTAAATGAATGGTTTAGGTCCTAAGCCTTAGGTCAGATGCTGCTCGGATGGAAGCAGTGGAGGGATCCTGGCTCAGTCTGCATCACACCTCAGGCCACCTGCAGAGGCCCCAGCTTCCCCTATCAGCAGCCAGCCTCGGCCCCAGGTCCTCTTCTGCCCTCCTTTCTAAAAAGTCTCAGCTGTGAAGGCCCTGGAGGCTTGGCATCCCTCTTCCACAAGGGCCTCATGCCAGGCCCAAGAGTGGAGCCCTTCAGCCTCTCCCCTTTCCACCCTGAGAAGACATCTGAGAACTCAGTTAAACAACCAGGGATCCCATCCTAAAGACAGCTACAGCCAACGTCCAGAGCTGGAGTCTGCAGCTCCAAGAGGACAAGCCATACTGGGGCCTGGGCCAGAGTTCGGGTCCAGCCTCCAGCCTTGGAGTGCCTCCAGAGCCACTGCCAGAGCCAGGCTGAAGCTCAGTGCCCTTTCCTCATCAAGTGGCAGGTTCATGCCAGGTGCCATGAGGAGGCGGAGGCTTCCCTTGGGCCAGGTGGGGATACTGTAAGCCACATCCCTTTCCCTACAGGCCTGGCTGCAGCAGTATGGCTACCTGCCCCCTGGGGACCTGCGTACCCACACACAGCGCTTGCCTCAGTCACTCTCAGCTGCCATTGCTGCCATGCAGAGGTTCTACGGTCTACGAGTGACAGGCAAGGTTGATGCAGACACCATGAAGTAAGTGCTAGACCCTGGCAGAAATTCTGCCCAGCACCCGCTGACACAAAACTGAGCACCACAGAAGTTGCTACCTGAATGCCTGCCTCCTGCCCTTGTCTCATCCCCACATGCTGATCCTGACCCTCTTTTTATTCCCCCTGACCTCTGAAGACCTTTGGCTTTCATACGCTATACTGATCCCACTCTTTACACTTCCACCTACCTCAGGGCCATGAAACGCCCCCGCTGTGGTGTTCCCGACAAGTTTGGAGCTGAGATCAAAGCCAATGTTCGAAGGAAGCGCTATGCCATCCAGGGCTCCAAATGGCAGCATAACGAGATTACTTTCTGGTGAGTCCAGCAGACAAGTGGCCTTTCTCACATTGGGTTACCCTTCCCTACAGTTGTGTCTACAGGGACTCAGAGGCACCTTGCCATAGTCACCTCTTCCTCGGATGCATCCTTGGGAGTGGGGAGGACATGAGCTGTAACCCTGGGGACAGGTGCACCTGTAAGGGGGAAGGATGCACCCCAGGGCCAGAGAGTCAAAGCCTGAGAGTCCCCTAACCTCTCAGTACTTGGGGCAGAGGCATCGTGCGGCAGCAAGAAATGCTGAGTCAGGCAAAGCTGGCTGAGCAGTTTGGTCAGTCCTGGGAGAGTACAGGGAAGGAGAATTTTGCCCCTTGTGTCCTAACATACTGTAATCCTCTCCTCACGTGGCTGGACCTCAGCATCCAGAATTACACCCCCAAAGTAGGCGAGTATGCCACACATGAGGCCATCCGCAAGGCATTCCGCGTGTGGGAGAGTGCCACACCGCTGCGTTTCCGAGAGGTACCCTATTCCTACATCCACGAGGGCCATGAGAAGCAGGCCGACATCATGATCTTCTTCGCTGATGGCTTCCATGGCGACAGCACACCCTTCGATGGCGAGGGTGGCTTCCTTGCGCACGCCTACTTCCCAGGCCCCAACATTGGAGGGGACACCCATTTTGACTCTGCCGAGCCCTGGACTGTCAATAATGAGGATCTGAATGGTGAGCCCTGGGACTCTTATTCTGGGGAAAGTCAAAGGTCATTCGTACAGTATTCTCCTGCCTCCTCCCAAAACTTTATACCCCAAAATCTCAGGGCTACCAGGGACTACACAGATCTCCAGGTCTGACTTCCAACAAAAGAAGGAATCCAGTTTTGAACTACTGATGTGTGGTTTCTTCTCTCACCCCATAACTGATTTCTCAGTCAAAGACTTCAGAGCATCCACATCACCCACTTTTCCAGACAGATGTCATCCTGGGAGAAACAGACCCAGACAGGGCCTCAGCTTCCCTTAGCCACGGGTCTCCTGGGATTGGGATCCAGCCCCAGAGCACTGTCTCACCTTCTCCCAGAAGAGCTGGGGTTGCTTTGTGGCTTTTTGAGTGAAAAACCTGGCAGGCAGAGTTGGGTGTGAAACTGAAGCCTCTGATAGGAAAGCTGGGCGTCCGTGGGAAGGGACCCAGACTGCCATCATAGCCCTCCCCACTTCTCCAGGCAATGACATCTTCCTGGTGGCCGTGCATGAGCTGGGCCACGCCCTGGGCCTCGAGCACTCCAATGATCCCTCGGCCATCATGGCACCCTTTTACCAGTGGATGGACACAGAGAACTTCGTGCTGCCCGATGATGACCGCAGGGGCATCCAGCAACTTTACGGCAAGTGATCTACGCCCACATCTGCTCCTTTCCCTCTGTTCCGTGTCTTCATCTCGCTGGTCTGCGTACTTCTTTCCCTTTCCCAAGCCCTACAGTCTGCCCACACCCCCTCTCCTAACTCTGCCTCCACCCACTCCCACTTTCTAGTCTACCTTTTCCGTCCCTTCCTAGCTGATTGCTTCAGATACCCTCCACCTTTTCCAAGGGTGTTGTCTGCCCATCTGTCTGTTCTTTCCTCTCCCTCTTCCACTGAGTCTGAAGTGCTTCTGTGTTCTCTGCCCCAGGGAGTAAGTCAGTCCCCACCAAGATGCCCCCTCAACCCAGGACCACCTCCAGGCCCTCTTTCCCTGATAAGCCCAAAAACCCCACCTACGGGCCCAACATCTGCGATGGAAATTTCGACACTGTGGCTGTGCTTCGAGGGGAGATGTTTGTCTTCAAGGTGAGAGGGAGACATAGGCTGGGGCGGGGGGGGGGGGGGGGGGGGGGGGGGGGGGGGGGGGGGGGGGGGGGGGGGGGGGGGCAAGAGGGTTCTATGACCAGAAGGCAGGGTGGAAACAGTAGGGCGTGAACTAAAACTAAAACAGAGGCAGTGGGGGAGCCTTGGGGACTGAGCCAAAGAACCAAGTGACGAGACATAATGTATTCTCCCTCAACTGCCTCCCAGGAGCGCTGGTTCTGGCGGGTGAGGAATAACCAAGTGATCGATGGATACCCAATGCCCATCGGCCATTTCTGGCGGGGACTGCCTCCATCCATCAACACTGCCTATGAGAGGAAGGATGGCAAATTTGTCTTCTTCAAAGGTATGCAGGCCTCAGTCTTTGGGTGTGGGGAGGGTCTCCCTGGATGAGCAGACTCCACTTGCCTCCGCCACAGACCCTAGAATCCACGTGTGACTCAATCCCGCCCTTCTGTTGCCGACCCAGGAGATAAGCACTGGGTGTTTGATGAAGCTTCCCTGGAGCCTGGCTACCCCAAGCACATTAAGGAGCTGGGCCGAGGCCTGCCCACTGACAGGATCGATGCTGCTCTCTTCTGGATGCCCAATGGAAAGACCTACTTCTTCCGGGGAAACAAGTAAGGTCTCAACCCCTTGACCTCAGGCCTGCCTCTGCAGACACCACTACCAGATTCCTGTCTTCTGGAGAAAGACCCATTTTACCTCTGGGATGTTTCCCTGGAGAAGGAGTTGGCTAAGCCCCTATTGTTGTCTAGCAACAGGCAGCCTCCTTTGGGCGATGAGTGAGTGGGATGTGACCGGGTCACTGTTTCAGACCTGGTCATTTGACGCCTCCTGCCCCCAGCACCATGCCTCCGCTCCAGCAGTCTGGCACTGTCATTAAGGACTGCTGGTGGCTTCTTACAGCCTGGGCCCTCCCTCCCACCCCCACCTTCCGCCACTTTCAGCTGCAGGCCCTCATTACTCAAAACCCCTGTCCAGAGCCACTCTTAACTCACTGGTGAATCAGGACCGGGTCCTGCTACCTTCTGAGGATATGCCCAGTGCCTGACCACTTCCCTTCCTCTCTGCTCCACCAGGTACTACCGTTTCAATGAGGAGCTCAGGGCAGTGGACAACGACTACCCCCAAAATATCAAGGTCTGGGAAGGGATCCCTGAGTCCCCCAGAGGGTCATTCATGGGCAGCGATGAAGGTGAGAGGGGCATGGGAAGTGCCTCTGTGGGGAGGATGGATGGGCACAGGAGTGAAAAGAGAGGAGGGGAAAGGCGGAGGCACTGTGGGAGGGGCAGGACGGTGATAATGACAGTGGAGCCCTTGCCATGGGCCAGGCACTGGGCTAAGCACTTTCCGCGTGTCAGACCCGTTAGTCCCCACCAGCCCTCCCACCTGGTACCAGAATTACCCTGTTTATAGCTGACGACACTGACAGATTTTCCCTCTGCTCTTCTCTCTGGGCCTCCTGGACACTGCCCCACCTCTGTCTCCTTTGCCACCTTCTCGCCGATCCCTGCAGTCTTCACATACTTCTACAAGGGAAACAGATACTGGAAATTCAACAACCAGAAGCTGAAGGTAGAGCCAGGCTACCCCAAGTCCGCTCTGCGGGACTGGATGGGCTGCCCTGCGGGGGGCCGGCCAGATGAGGGGACTGAGGAAGAGACGGAGGTGATCATCATCGAGGTGGACGAGGAAGGCGGCGGAGCAGTGAGCGCAGCCGCTGTGGTGCTGCCCGTGCTGCTGCTGCTGCTGGTGCTGGCAGTGGGTCTCGCAGTCTTCTTCTTCAGACGCCATGGGACCCCCAAGCGACTGCTCTATTGCCAGCGGTCCCTGCTGGACAAGGTCTGACCCCCACCGCCGCCCGCCCACTCCTACCATGTGGACTTTGCCTCTGAAGGCCAGTGGCAGCAGATGGTGGTGGGTGGGCTGCTCCCACCCGTTCCAAGCTCCCTCCTCACCCCCACCTCCCTTCTCTGCCTTATGACTGGTCCCTCCTACCCTCATCCCTGGCATTGCTTCTTCCCAAGATGGATCCCTTGGGGGCTGATCCCGGCCCCTCAGGGGCCCCTGTACCTTGGTGTATGTCCAGCCTCATCTGAATGTCTTGGCTCTGCACTTGAAGGCAGGACCCTCAGACCTCACTGGTAAAGGTCAAATGGGGTCATCTGCTCCTTTCCATTCCCTGACATACCTTTAACCTCTGAACTCTGACCTCAGGAGGCTCTGGGTACTCCAGCCCCAGCAAGCCCCCAGGTATACCCAGTTGGCAGCCTCCCACCACTCTTTTTAGCTAAAAGGAATCTGACCTTTTATGAAGGGAGACCCTGAGAGAGTGTGAGGGGTGGGAGCTGCAAAGCCATCTTAAGATCTTGAAAGGAAAGCTCAGAGAGGGTCAGTCCTCTCCACAAAGATCTGCCTCTCCCCCACCCACTGCCCCCGAGAACTTCATGGAAGGAGCCTGAGCCATTAAGGAGTAAACTGAGGCTGCAGAAACCCTTGACAGCCCTACTCTCCGAACTGTTAGCCATGGATGGAGATGTCAAGGCAGAAAGAGTTGAGACCAGGGGGTGCAGCTACTGGGGTGGGGCCCTGGGGAGAGATTTGGTCAGGAGCCCTGGGCATGAGCCTCAAGGCTCAAATGCAGGCAGCAGGGCAAGGGCCAGGGACAGGGCAGTCAGAGAGGACAGGGTGGGACCAAAAGGTGCAGCAGGAGTGGATGACGGGGTGAGCAGGCCAGGCCAGCAAGGATGCCACAGGGTGGGCTGTGGTACCCAGGGGAGGGTCCATTTTATTGGAGCTCTCAGGAAGGGCCTGAGGAGGGCACACCTGCTCCTCTTGGTGGCTTTCCTCTGACCAGACAGTGCAGAGGGGAAGGCGAGGAGCCCAGAGAAAGGAGCAGGGACTGGGGACTGGCCCTTAATGAGAGTAGCCACCCACCTCTTAGGGAGCAGGAGGCTCCCAGCAGCAGGCAGCCCTGAGTCAGTTTGCCTCAGCCAGCCTCAGGGAGGGGCAGGTGCCTGTACATTTCTTATTTCTTGGTCAGGTTACCCCCTCACTTCCTGAAGTCCCTGCCCCTCAGCCTATCCTATCAGTGTCCTGTGCCCCTCACCCCACCCAGCCCACCCATTTGAAGTCTCCTTCGGCCACCCCGCCAAGGTGGTCATGGTACCAGGGACTTGGGAGAGTGAGAGACCTTTCAGGGAGTGAAAGGAGAGGGATGTCAGGGGTGGGGGCATGGGGGGTGGGGGGTCATGGGGAGAACGGTGCTGGTAGTTCGGCTAAGTTTGTCTTGTTTGGGTTTTTTTGTTTTGTTTAATGTATATTTTTATTATAATTATTATATATGAATTCCTTTAAAATCGTTCCTTTTTGTTAACAAGGGGCATGGGGAAGGGTGGGGGTGGGGGGCAGAGGCATCCGACCCCAGGAACCTGCAGGGCGGGGCTGGGTCAGTGCCCTCTAAGGACATTTTTGACCTTGTTCAACCTTTCCACAAAGAATAAATGGTGTTTCACACTCTGTGTGGCTGCAGTTCTCTCACAGGGCGAATGGATTGTGGCTGTGAGGAGAGCAGAGAGGGGGAGAGCGTGCTCCTGAGCAGTGCTTTCCAGGAGCGGGCATTCAGTATTTTTCATGAAGGAGCACGTGTACTCCTGGTGGATAGAAGGGTTCAGGTGCCAGAGTTGGGGAGGAAGGTGCACTCCATGAGGGCAGAGGGGTCGATCTACAGGGCCCAGCTGCCCTCCCAACCTGACCTAAGGGGGCTACCTTTGAGGCCCAGGGCTACGAAGGCAAGAGGAAGTGGTCAAGCTGAGGGCACTTGGAAAATCTTCCTAAATTGCACTATCCTGTCCTGTGATCCGGCCACAGACCCTGTTTCCTCAAGGCTCTGCCTCCTGCTGGGGATTCCCAGGATCATATTCAACCCCAGGCTCTGGCAGGCTTTCCACCCAAGCCCTCAGCATCTAAGCCTCTTTCGGACCCTGAGGCTTGGCTCCTGGGGCAGAGGTAACAGACAGGGAAAGAGACTGGCTACTTCAAGGCCAGTTAGGAGTGGCCTATCTATGGCCAAACTGGGCTCTTACCCCATCCGCCCAGGAGAGGCAGGATGGGCAGGTGGAAGGGCAGAACAGAATAGCAAGGCTTTGTTTCCTCTTTCCTTATAAACTGCTGCCCGGACAGGGTTCCCAGGCTGCTGACCCGCCCTTCCTCCTAAACCAGCCTGAGGGAGGAATAGCTCAGTTGCTGAGTCAGCTCAGCTGGAGGGGAGCAGTCCCCCCCCCACTCCCCACCCCTTTCCCTTCCTGCCTCAGCCCAGCCCACCCTGGGCTTCGGCCCAGGCCCCCTCCACAGCCTGCCTCCAAGAGCCCTGGCCCCACCTAGGCCAGTCCTATCCAGCTGCTATTCAGGGCTGCTTGGTGTGATTGCTTTGGCAGAAGGGGTACCCCACCTTCCTGCCAGCCAGGAACCCTGACCCTATACCCGGCCTCCTGTGCCTCTCCTGCCAACAGCTGTTTGGCACAGCCCATGTGTCTCAGTGGAGTTGGACACCACCTCTCTGCCACCCTCACCAGAGGAGATAGGGACCCTTGAGGAGCTGGCAGGGAAAAGTCAGGGGTGTCGGGGTGGTGAGGCCTGTGCATGTGGCAAGGAGCTTAAAGATGAGCTCATGGCCCCCTTGTGTTTTTGTGGCCCACATCTGGAGGCAATTACAGATGTTATCCAGTGGGAGTTCTGCAAAACACAGCTGGAACCAGTGGAGGAGCCTGGGGAGGGGGGATGGCCAGAGGGAAGAGGAGGGAGAGCCCCGGGCTCCCGAGGCTGAATGCGGTTTCCCCATCACGAGGAAATTGTTTGGCCCTGATTCTGGAATCACAAGATGCTCTCTGAAGCCAAGGGGAGAGATGGGAATGGAGGACCAGAGACAAAGGGGGAAGGGGTGGAAGAGCAGGGAGAATTGCGGGGTGGAGGCTGCTGGTCTCGTGCTGCCCTGGGCCTGAGGGATCCAGCCCAGGGAGGCTGCCTGGCTACCCAGGAAATGACTTGGTGACCTCCAGGCCCTGGCTGAGTGAACCACTTGCCCTGGTCAGAATGGGGTGAGAGAAGAGCAGAGGGCCCCAGGGCTCCTAAAAGACCTGCAAATGTGCTTTCACTGGCCCTACCCCCTTTGTCCATTGGGCCTGACCCAATGTCTATGGTTCCAAGTTCCTTTATTCGAAAGCAGCACATGTGAGTTAGAGCAGCCAGGAGGGAGCCAAGGGGAATCTGTGAGGAGGTTTGGGCAGAACCCAGGGAAGCCGGCTCCGAGGAGACTAAACTGGGGGCAAGCGCTGAAGAGAGGCAGTGCTCTGTTCACCACTGCACCCCACACATTTGCGGGGGGAAGCCACAGACTCCCTTGCCATCACCTGCCTTCTCCAAGGATCTTGCCACCACCTGCGTCCACGCCTCCAAGGCTGCCAGCCAGGCAGGGGTCAGCAGGGTAGGAAGGGAAGAGCTCTAGAGAAGAGAGGACTGAGCAGAGTGACCCCCCAACACACAGCCCAGCCAGCTCTGCCGACCTCTCACCGTCCCTCCCCAAGGGCCCCATAATCTGATGGACATCCCAGTCCTCTCCCCTCTGTATTCCTATTTCCCTTTCCAAATGTAGAAAACCAACATTTGCCCAGATCCTCCAAACACCCAACGGCACAGGTACTAACAGAGCCTCCATTTTACAGCCTCCATAACTGAGGCCCAGATAAGACTTGCTGAAGGCCACAGCTTGTAAGTCCAAAATTAAAACCCGGGTCGTCTGATTTTTTTTTTTTTTCTGTGCAGGCAGATTCTGACCATGTCTGTTGAGTATCCCTTCCCGTGTGGACCCCACTTAGCTGGGTATGTGCATGGCAGGGGATCTGCCAGCAGGCACATGTGCTTGACTACTCTGCCCTGCAGTGCATCTGACATCAGCATGGGGACTGGGGTGCCAGGGGAGAAGGGCCCTTCCTCAGGATCCCACTTTGCCAGCAGTCATGTCCCTTCGTGGGGACAGGAGCAGGCATTGCCGGGGAAGAAAGGAGGCAGCAGGTAGGGGAGGGAAGAGTGTGGTGAACGGCTGCGGCAAGGGTTTGAGGGGGCCTTTGAGGGCAGTTCCCACTCCCTAAAACCCCAAGGAAACCTCAGCCAAGGATGTTCCATTGTCCTACAATCCCCATTCCCCCGTCCAACCGCCCCCTCCCCTTAAACTTGATTCACCTCCTTTAGAAATCAATTCCTGCACACCTAGCCTGGGGGGGTTTGCCTTCTTCCTTCAGACAGTTTTGGGAGACAGGGAGACCCAGAGATGGGGAGGGGGCAGGGAGACCTAGAGGCAGCCTGCAAGGAGGCTGGACAGCGGGGGCCTGAAAGGGAGGCAGGCCTGACTGGCCAAAAGCCACCTTCCAAATGAGCTCACACACATACTTTCCACCCTGGCCCAGGGCCGATGGCTGAGCGCCTTCCAGGCCAGCCTTCCCCAGTCAGGCCCAACCCCCTCTGTCCTCCCCTGTCCCTCACCAGTCCTGGACCCAGGGGTTCCACAACAGGATCAGGCACCCAGACCAGAGCTGCCACCACATTCTGGGAAGGAAGCTTCTTCTGCCTCCATGCTGAGGTCAAGTACCCCCAGAGTCCCTTATCCCTCTCCAAGGGCCCCTTCGTGGCTTAGAGGAGGAAGAGATTAGCTTCCTGCCCCCAAAGACCCATACCTGGGGAGGGGGAGGGACAGAAGAGGTGTCCACACTGTAGTGAATAGGCGGAAGGACTTCCTTTGAGTATCTGAAGTAGCTCATTGACTCAGGGACCAGACCAGGTCTGGAGCTGCCTCACCGTGGGTCACATCCTGCTCACTCACTTGATTTCCCGATAGGGGCACTTCCCTGGTTTGGGGCAAGATGGGATCATGGGGCCTGTGTGACGCAAGGACAGGCTGACCACAAAGTTGGGGGGATGGTGGACAAGAAAGGGGAAACAGGACACCAGGGCCTCTGAAGGCCTAGCAGATTCACACACATGCAGCAGGCTCCAGCTCAACTTGATCCCGCCTGTGGTCAAAGACGTCACTCTTCGCCCGGCCTCCAGAGACATGCAGCACCAGGCCAGAGAGTAGGACCGATTCCCAAAAGTGCTCTCCTTAGCCACTCAGTGCCTGGCTCTGTGCTAGGAGTGTGGCTGCCCTGACCATATACCTCGGATCCAATAATATCTGAGGTCCTGTGAATTAGTATACTCAGACGTGACAATTTGTCTCACTTTGGATTCCCAAAATACAGCCACTGCAAGTGATCGCACAGCCGGCTGCTGCCATCTAAGGCACTAACCCTGTCATCCTGTCAAGGAATGACTATGATTTATAGTGACACTGACCTCATCACGGCCACTGGACAAGCATGTACTGTCCTTACTTTTTTTAATCTATAGTAAAATTTATCGGGGTGCTATGAGAAAAGTCTAAAAAGGCTTCCTGGGGGAGGGTGATAATGAGCTCGGAGAAACACTGAATTAGAAGTCAATCTCTCAGCCACATGCATTTCGTCTCAAAGCCATCATTAGCTTGTCCTTACATTTTTTTTTAAGATTTTATTTATTTATTTTTAGAGAGTGGGAAAGGGAGGGAGAAAGAGAGGGAGAGAAACGCGGGACTATCCCGCATCCCCCGCTGGGGACCTGGCCTGCAACCCAGGCATGCGCCCTGACTGGGAATCGAACTGGTGAACCCCTGCTTCACAGGCCGGCACTCAGTCAACTGAGCCACACCAGCCAGGACTCCTTACTTTTTTTTACAGAAGAGAAAGATGGTTCTAGGCACACAGAAGCCCCTTAAGTTAAAAGTTTGCTGACTTGAATTGCCGATGAGAGCTGTGACATACGCCAGTAAACTTGTGGTACTTGTGAATGCACAAGTACTGTGTTGTATACACTTGTACGTAAGCATTATGCATAGTAAGTAGTGAATACGTACGTTAAAAAATCATTGAACTATATATACACTTAAGCTTATTTTATTTCTGTAAACTCTATTTCTGTAACTTTATATTTCAGCTCAATCTTTAAAAGGTTAAAAAGCATAAAGAAAAATATATTGAGGTAAAGAGGGTCATAACTCCAGAACCACTACTTTGTCCCTATTCCTTCCGTGTGACCCTCCCCACCAGCAATACCCCTAAAGGGGGAGGGGTCAGTACTGGGATGTGCTGGCCCAGCTCTTCTGGAAATACAGATCCTTCCGACTGCACCCTGGTCCAGCCCGCTTCTGGACCCCGATCTGGAGAGCCCAGCAGCAGGGTCTCTCTTCCCTACAGCCCTCCAAGCTCCATTCCAGTTGTCCCGTGTCTCCTCCACTCTGCTGGCATGTGCTCCAGGGCTTCCCCCACCCTGTGCCTGCACAAAACTGCGTATAAGTTCTGGGTGGAGGAAA